>SJJU01004614.1:27360-62204 GCA_012932125.1 Conopomorpha cramerella | reverse complement strand
GTGCGTGAAAGGTGTAACTACAGAGATGACGAATGATAGAGATGTATGGCGAAAAGAAACATGTTGCGCCGATCCCATCTAGTGTGGGATAAGGGCAGGAAAATGATGAATGATGATGATTGCTATAGTAATAATAATAATAATATTTTTTTACAACAACACACACATTGCCTTCATCCCATGTTAAGTAGCCAAAGCACTTGTGTTATGGAAATCAGACAACGAGATATATTTACTTAAATACTTTTTTTTTTTCATTTAAATATATAAATAAAACACCCAGACACATCCAATAAGCACTTAAAAGCTCATCACCTAAGTACTTGTCGGCGGTGGGAATCGAACCCACGACCCCACGGAGCAGAGGCAGACATGCTGACCAACCAACGGGCCCGTCAGTCGTTCACTATCCGCCAAGGTGTTAAGGTGTGTAGCGCAACACACTGCGGACGGGGTAATAATTTCGACCGTGACTGCGTTTGTCATTTACTATTTATTTATTTTCACCGTCATTTGATTGTGATGCCCGCGGCTAACCGCGGTAGTTTGTACAAAACATTTTGTATGCAGTAACGCAGACGGTGTGGTCTTTTTGTCGTCATGTGCGTTGGTAGTTAGCACGATCGGTTGGCGGTTAACTCTTTCCCGGACAGTAACAATAAAAAATCTATTGTGTTTTTTACTGTCCGCCTATGTGTTAAATTTCACAGCCTACGGAATATTATATACGGAAAATTTTCAAGGACGACTCGTGTTGGGTTACCTATACATTAGTAATCGTTTTGACGGCCGATTAACTCAAATGTATGAGCGCCCGACGCGTGTCCTTACCTACATGGGAGCCGTATATACGCCTATGCGCCTTAAATACATAGATACCCTCAACTAAGAAAATGGTCTATACATTTTGGTGACACTTTCTGTGTGACTTAAACCGTCCGTATGGTAGAGTTCTGAAAGTAAAAAATTAAGCCCAATGTCTCTTTAGACACGACACGTCTTTAAGTTAATTATGAGTTCCAACATTAAGTTTGTACTGTGCATAGATAGATAAACCATCCAAGCACACAGTAAATGCCTGAATCACTAAAATAGTTTCTTGGAGACGGGTATCGAATGAGTAAAACTTTTTCACAGAAAAAAAAACCCACGCCACCAAGCGTATATAACCCAACGAGACAGCGGGTGAGCCCACTGCCGTTAAATGTTCACACACCACAAAAAAAATTACTCGTCAATTTAAGAACCTTCTCTGTTTATCGTCGGTAGAAAAAAAAATATACATATAAATAAAAAAAATATTTACACATGGTTACCTGACCGCAAACTAGGATAACCTGTACTATGGGTGCCAGAGACTGATAAACTTACATAAATACTTTTAAATACATACATAGATAAATTACGACACTTTTATTTCAGAGCCCTTGAGACCGGTTAAATCAGTCCCCAATAAAGTCTAGCTTCTAGAATCTAATACTTATTCTCAGTGCTAACAGTCTAAAGTTCATTACACCATGTTTGTTTAATCTGCTTTAATCTGACGGATTTTCGCTTCAAGACTAATGAAAAACCACTTGTACCCCAAAAATTTACGTGAATTTATAAGATTAAACGAATTGAAAATGTTCAAACTGTGTGCTCGAGGAATGCAATTGAAAAGTAAATTAGATAGGTATCTCTGGATAGTTTAATTTCGATACATCTGATTAAGAAAATAAGGTATGTAGAGAAGTAAAAATGCATTTTCCTCGCTTTTAGAAAGGATGAACAGATTTACTCAAAATTCTTACTTAATTATACATACACTTCACGCCTGTCTCCCAGAGGGGTAGGCAGAGACTACAGATCTCAATTTGTCACGGTCCTGACATACCTCTTTCGCTTCATCTACATTCATACATCTTTTCATACATGACCTCCGGTTCGAGTACTTTTCACGCCACCTTCGGCCAGGACATCACCAATCTGGTCAACATATGTCCTTCTGGGGCGACCTCTACTCACCCAGCCCATTACATCACCCATATAAATCTCTTTCGTCAATCGACTTTCATCCATTCTCTCCATATGCCCAAACCACCGAGGCATGCCCTTTTCAATCTTGGTCACTACATCTTCCTTCACACCTCAACTTTCTCTTATCACACTATTCCAATCCTGTCATTCAATGTCACGCCTTTCATGTTCCGCAATGACCGCATTTCTACAGCATTGACTTTACTTTTATGCTTCTTCTGCCATACCCAACTTTCACTCCCGTACATTAAGGTAGGTCCCAATACAGCATCATGGACAGCCAATCTTGCCTTTTTTGACATGAATTGGCTCTCCATAACACTGCGAAGGGCACCGTTAACCTTATTACTCACACTTACTTAATTATATAATAGGTTACTAGCTTTTTAGAAAACCCGCATAGTAGATAACTCTAAAGAAAAAGTAGCCATTACCGGATCTGAACCTAATTTGAAAATTTGAACCAAACGAGAAACACCAGCTCGCAAAAAAAGAGAATCATCAAAATCAGTTCACCCCGTCAAAAGTTTTTAGGTAACAAACGTTAATAACCGTTAATACCGTCAAATTGATGACCTCCTCTTTTTATGTAGTCGGTTAAAAACTTCATTGCGTTAGGAACTCGTCTCGCTAGACGCTAGAGAAAAAAAGTGCTTGTCAGCACAGTACCCAATTTAGAAGCACACAGTCATGTCCTCAGAACGATGACTTTGGAAATCCTTGTGGTTAAAGTCAAAGTCAGGCAAATCTCATCGCCACATCCGCGCATATCTCCAGCGAAGTTCACGCAAAGCATATAAAGGTTTTTTTTACAAAGTGAACAAACGTTTGACCACCATCTTGCCTAATGTTAAGCAGTGATGTGGTCTACGAGGGAGCACACTGGTTCATTAGTTATCTATTTACCCCAGGTGACTTGAAGACCTCCAGTCTCTGGAGGAGACATACGGTTTGCGTGGAACAGGCCCCGTACCATGAAGTATTAAAGTATATTATATTGCATACACTGTGTGATAGTGACAGCGCTATAACACCCATCTAGCTCTGTCCCTGTCACATAACGTAAACAATATTACGTTTTGAACGACTTCAGAAAAGGAGTTTATCTTCTCAATCGATCGTATACCTCTATAATATGCATTTTTAATCTTTGTTGTCGGAAGCAATTTTTATGTTTTTTTTGTAGAAGGCATATAAATGTACGAGTAAGAGGATGTGATCCTCTCTCACTATTCTTTGCCCTAAGAACAGGTCCGCAAAAAAATAGTACCTCAAAAAATAACGAGATATTCAACTATATTGGAGGTCAGGCCACAGAGTAAGCACCCTGGCCGCCCATCTCGAATCCTAAAAGCTCTAACAAAATGTGAAACACTAAACAACTCTACCCAAATAGTACCTTCAATTAAGCTAGCTCGTGCTTGATAACTTTCACTAAGTAAGAAACGAGTAGTACCATTGGGGGAGGCCCTCGTCCAGAAATTGTCGTCATATGGCTGATGATGACGATGATGCATATAATAAATATATAAAAGGAAAAGCTGACTGACTGAATGAATGACTGACTGACTGACATGTCAACGCACAGCCCAAACGGCTAAACGTAGGGTCCTGAAATTTGGAACGGACGTAGCTTAGGACCGTAGGGGTGCACTAAGGAAGGAATTCGCGAAATTCCTACGGGAACGGGAATTAACGGGATAAAATGTTTGTATGAAAAATCTAAACCGCTCAAGTTAGACGCTTGAAATTTGGGATGCAGGTACTACTGAACTACGCGAATGAAAACGCGGGGCGTCTACTTGTAATGTATATTGGCAAAACAGCAGGTCAGCTAGTAATAAATAATTATTAAATAGAGCTTGGTTCCACATTCCAGTGAAATATTGTCAAAGACATTAACGCACTTAATAAATTATTCCACGTGTGGAATTTCTAGCCGTGTGGTGACGGCCAATAGAATACAATGTATCACCACCCCAGCCAATCTTTTCTCGTCGTGGAGCGTTGTAAGAGGCGACTGAAGGAAGTCTCCAGAGAACGAGCAGCAGTGCTCTCTGCAGGATAAACCATAACACTACTGCGATCGCAGCAACCCGTCTGCGATTATTGTCCTCATCCAGAAACTGACGTCATACGGCATGATGGATACGATGATACCTATATTAGCCGAGAAACTGAAATTCCAGTGAAATATTATCAAAGACATTTAACGCATTTAATAAATACTTCCGCGTGTGGAATTTCTTGAATTCTAATGAACATTTCATGAGTTGCTCACGTTGACTGTTTAATTGTTCATTTGAATTATACTCCAATATATTTTTATTTCCTTAGCCGTGGATCGTAAAGTGCGCGCCATGAATTCTTACGACATTTTAATTTTAGGTACTTGTGGAATTCTAGACTCTTGGAGACCTATTTCAGGGACAAAACGCTGTGTAATTTCGTGTAGTAACAGGTAACTTGGGGAAACAATAAATATATATAGCTGTGCATTTGTCAAAGTTAATTTGATTTGGACACATCGCACCGTTAGAACAAAAGTGACACAGTAAATATTTTGTTTTAAATACACACATCAAAAGTGTCTAGGGATCAAGAACATTTTAAGCTCTAAAAAAATCTAATTTATGTACATCAATTCTAATCTTCTGGATTGGTCTCCTACCTAATTTCCCATGCCTGTATCAATGACTTATCACCACATTTTGAATAAATTATGAATGAATTCAGTTTTTGTAAAATATATTCTTGATTGCAATCTTCTAAAATGTACTTGATCCCTAAACACTTTTGGTGTGTGTACATCCTTATATAAATAAAACACCAAAACACATCCAACAAGTACTTAAAAGCTCATCACCTAAGCTCATCATCTGTCAGCGGTGGGACAAAAATTGGAAGAAATCTTTAGTACTAAAAGTGACAGTTTGTATCTAGAAGTACATAGGTACATCATTCTCCGTACATTTTGTTGGAAAAGCTGAATATAAAGAAATACTGATGGTGGCTATGCTTCTTGCAAGTCTAGTTCTACGTAGCTTAAGCTCTATACAAATGTCTATTGGGCAATATCTTATTATAGGTATTGAATACCGTGTTCAGAATGTCGTAAACAATTATGAATTTCTTAATGATATAATTCATATGAATGATTCCGGTACATTAAAATTACTCTCAAATTAATAATTAAGTACAAAACGATAAATGAAATTTTATTTTGGATTTTATTTCACAGTCATTTAAAAGCAATTAATTTTACTCGATACTGGATGTTATCGATTCCCCGAAAGAATTACCCGTGACCTGGATTTTTGCTCTTATTTGTATGTTAGATCTAGTGTAGATTATTTCGACTCCTTTCCTTAGTCTGATTTAGTCCGAATACTACAAAATATGCTGTTTTGGTGATTAATAAAGTGAGTTTCAAGTTAATACCTATAATCAACGTAACTAACATTGCAATGAAGAGCGTTTTGAAATGACAGGAATGTACATTGTTTGTGTTATAAATGGTGTTAGGGAAGATATGAATGGTGATCATTGAAAATGTCTTATCTCAAAGTTGTCCTTTTTGTTGGCTCCTGTATACGATACATAGCAACTTTGAGAATATTCTGACTAATTATCCTGACATGATTGAATAATCCCATTTACATACATAAGCAAAACCGGAAGCAATTTTCCAATAAGATGCGGAAGAAGCTGAACCACTTAAGCTAACTTGAGTTATTCATGTAAATTCTTTACTTCCAACTTCATAAGGAGTTACAAAGTTAATGTATAAAATTTGAAAGACGGTTTCATTTATGAAAGTTTATCTGTAAGTATTAGCGTTATTGACGAGTGACGAGCTCTGCCCCCCTAGCACAGAACTCCGAGATAGAAGTGACAAGACATATAATGCGCTGCGAGTTTTTTAAACAAGCTGCGTCGCAAGAAGCTTTACATAACAGCCAATCAGATCGCGTATTAGCTGTAGAACAGCTAATGACGTAATGTCCTGTCTTTCTTGGCGTGCCTGTTAGGTTTGCTGGTGTCTCACAACAAATAATGACTTGATTGAATGATGAAGGAGGGGAGACAGGCTTCTACCCTGCAGTGTGGGACAAAAATGTCTTGGAATAATAACTAGCCTTATTCCTAAACGCCTTCGAAATAGGTGTAAGCTTAGTGTAGTCTTGTGAAGTGTAGTCCTGTCTCGAAGTTTCATGTCTTTCTATTGCGCGTGTCTGAGAACTTTTAGAGAAACATTCCTCCGCGTTTACGGTGAAAGGCCACGCTTATATGTCGTCGGATGAATCAGGATAATGTACGTTATTGGTGGGTATTTTCTCAGGTAACTCTATAAGTATTTATACTCTTGCGCGGGCAACAGAGATGGAGCTTCGAGACAAGACGTCAACGCTTGCAAACTAAGCGTACACGTACGTTAGTCTACAAATCTTTGGCCAAATAAAAAGACTTGCAAGAAGCGTGCGACCTTCAGTCATTCTCTTTCAGACCGAAATGACAATCATGCATTTCGATTTAGAAGAGTCAGATTTAACCGACAACCACTTTGACTACCAAAGTGTCAGTTTAGAACTACCTCGTTACGGAGTAAGGGACAGAAAATATATTGTTGCGTTACTCTTTCACACTGTTTGTAATTTTCATCGAACGTATTAATTAATACGATTAGCCGTCGTTTCCACGATCATGTTCGGGTTAATGTTTCGTGAAATACGAAATGAAAATTATACAGCGCGTTCTGTATGACGCAATAATAATTAGAAAAATACTATACACGACCTCGAGTATTGAAAACAACGAACTGTCAAAATAACCTGTATATGATACATTACGATGAATTCGGCATTATGTATAATATTCTAATTTCGATTATCTCTACATACACTACCAGGATAGTTGCTTTGATATGCTTGATAAGGCTTTAAAAATTAAAGTTTCTACCGGGAAGTAGGTACGGCGCAAAATTAATCAAAGATGCACCTTTCGCGCCGTAAAATGTATAATGCCAGTGTGATTCCCTTAAAAAATGCTTTAATACTTTTTCTTCAGAAAAGCGTCTCTTATTTTCGCATATTTCATTGACTGCCTGTTGCTCTCTCTCAAAGTTTTGTAACGGTACACTGCTCGATAAGTTTATTAGACATTTTTCATGGCGAATGTACAACAAACTTTTCCACTCGACTGTACCGACTGTGACGTCACAGCCGGGCGGCGATTGTGATTTCCGCGTGGAAATGACGCGCCGCCTTCTATGAAGGAAATTTGCATGACGATGCGCAAGTTTTTAATGGAAATACAATGAAAACTTGCATCGAGCGTTGATTAGAAATTGTCAAGTTTGAACCTGACAGGTACTCCCATTGAAAAGTTTCGTAGAGCTATTCTCGTGACGCTGTAAAGTCGTAACGTTAATTTATGCAATAAATCTAATTATTCTATAACTTGATGTGCTACGCCGGATGTTCTACGCAGTTGCCGTTCCCATAACGGGGAAATCTGACTAAAACAACCTCGTTAGCTTTGAGCTGTCGCTGGTGCTGGATGGGTCCTGGGTGGCCAAAGGACAATCTTCACGCCCCATCCAACGAGCGACCAGCCTCTGTTGGCTCCAGGATACTCATCTTCCTCGACGGCAACCGCAACATGCGGCACCGCCGACGATCGCAGTGTTTGTGCTGGTGCCGGGTGCATTTCGACACCTACGGCCCCAATGACCTCTTTTAGAACGCCTTGTACGCCGTGTGCCCATCAGTTCTGGGCATAAGAATAGGACTGAGGTTATTCCTTGCCTATTGTATATGGCGACTGAAAGGGCGTGGGCTGGGCTGTCTGCGCAAGCTTGGACTCGCACGCCCATAAAACGGCCCCTGAGAGCCGTGAGATACCGTGGTGACCCTGGAATCGGCGTAGAACATGAGCTGGGGGTGCGTTGATCACTCCCATTCTGGCGACGTTCCGCAAGGACTTAGCGCGGTTGGGGCCACCCTTGGACTTAGTGGCTTACGCTGTTCCGGTTTTATTTATAAACATTTTTGGTGATTTTCAACGGAAAACAATATGGCGCCTAACCGTCTCATAATTAGTGTACGCGAAATTTTCCAATCTCAGGACAAAGTGACATCAACAATAATTTCCACTTCTAAATTGAGCTAACCTTACTTGTTCTGGCCTAGTTAAAGTACCCCCGTGTGAGGAGAAAGGCTTAACTCGTTTAATTACTTCGCGCCTTCATTAGAAAATTAATTATTATATTTCATGATACTGGCTCAATATTCGTAGCAGCAGTCGTGATTATACCTACCAAATTTATTAGGTATGTATACGGGTCCTTAGTAAGTGTTATAGAAAATAATATTATTTATTTAATGAAAAATTTAGTACATAAATATGATGAAACGTTAAGGAAACTTGTTTCTAATATTACAGAAATAAGTTTGCTTAACCTTTCGACACTATTAGTCGTAGCAGCATGCATTGCATGCATTAAAAATGTATGAACATTTTACTGAGTAAAACCCTCATCCGCAGGAAGCGAGAAAACATAAACAACAAACTTCTTCGGCTTCCACCGTTTCCAATAACCAAAATCCGCTAAACTACTCACTTCAAACACTGTGCCAAAAATACCTTTAATCAAATATGCACTTTGTGTATAAAACTAACACAGAGAACAATAAAATGATTTGTTGAAACAAAGTTTCTAACGCTCTAAAGTTCATATTCGATGAGCTATCCACGAAAGGTAACACACGTACAGTTAGCTCATTAATAAAGTGAAAAAGTCTAGGTGCATTTGTCAACATCTGAAATTCGATAGTAGAGTTAGTAGTTTGATTATAGATGAAACTGTACACAAGTGCTGTTTGCTAACTGCAATATGTTGCAGTGTACTTTGATGTTCTCTATGTTTGACATATGTTATTTATTTTTTTACAGTTTCTAGTTTATTAAAAACACTAATATTATTCATTTTTATTATAATAAAGGTATTAATAAGGGAAAAAGGTCTTAAAAGGATATTTCTTGATCAGGTTAGCGAATCGTGATGTTCTTAAGGAGGCCGGCCGGCTACTGAGGCGAATACTGGAAAGAGCCTTGCCAGGAGATCCACGATGTCTACCTACCTCTAAGAAGCGGGCGCGACGTATATACATGTATGTAGAATCTTTGGATACATCATTTCACCTATGTTTGCGTCTACTTTCATAGTACGAGCCGCCTGGATGTGGAAGGATTTGCCGGAGTCTGTGTTCTGCGCAGTACAGTCTGAAGTCTGAAGGTCTGCAAATCACGGGTAGACCACATCGCTGCTTAGCATCAAGCAGGATAGAGGTCAAACACATGTTCACTGTGTTTAAAAAAATATGTTGCTTTTACCCGACAAACGGCATTTATAGGGACAAAAAGCGTGGTATGACATAAAGATCAAATACTAATCTAATCAATTTCATATTGAACATTTTACGCAGTGTCGGACGCTCTCAGGCAAGGTGGCTGGTAGACGCTGGATGCAAGAAGCCGAAAACGGTGGCTGGTAATTGATGAAACCTGAGTCGGATCAATATGGGAATATGAGCTGATGTTGATGAATTTTACGTTTTGGTCATAAGTTGGTTACCTACTTCAAAAGGGTATTGGACGTTTAAACTTTTCTGATTACCGACTAAGATAGCATTTGTCTAAGTCTTCTTCTTGTCGTCTTGTCTTTGTTTGTGGTTTTAAGAAATTATCTTTGGAACACTCAAGCCTTACGGTTTAATAATTTTAGAGTTAGATTCCTAAGATTTTTACGCTGTATTCAAGCTCACGTAATTGCCTTTCTAGTTTAGAATTTTCGGTAGGGTCCACTTTAGTAATTGCATTTTGTCTATATCTTGACAAATTCTATCCATGATTTTTCCTCGAAATTTCCTACACGTCCTTTAGTTTACAGAACCGTTTTAACTTTTCGTTTTTTTTTTAAACACAATGAACAAGAGTTTGACCACCATCCTGCCGGATGTTAAGCAGAAATGTGGTCTTCGATGGAGCACACCTGTTCATTAGAGACCTATTTACCCGCGACTTAAAGACATTCAGACTGATTACGGCAAAGAGTTGTAGATGTCAACATCTTGACAAACTCTATGCAGGATTTATCCTTGACATTAGCTACACGTTATTTTGTTTACTGAACGTTTCGTATGCTGAATACTACATACAGCCTAGTTTTCTTTCCGTAACCAACATACCAGAAATTTCTGAAACCTTACTAAGAATGAAATATAAATAAATGCAAGCACGCACCTATTTCTATAAATCGTACAAAACAAGTGCTCAAGGTTTATCAAGCTAATTTAACCCAACGTTAAAGGGAGTGAGCCCATCGCCGTAATAAGGTGGTATGTGGGTTTTATCACGTGGTTTACCTTCAAAGTATGTGTGTTGCCTAGCGTACGTAGGCTTTGAAAAAGAGACCATTTGTATACACATCAGATCTCGAACTCGCTATCTTCGAATGCTGACCCAAGTACGGTCGGCCAAGAATCTGCTCTACCACCCTAGGTTGAAACTCATATGAATGTCATTAGACATTAAGGTTCATTGTTCACTTGTCACAATATACCAACTCTACCTTATTGATGTTTTAGTGACACGGGAAATGTCATCAAAACTGATAGACCATTTTCTTGGCCGACCGTACCTAATCACTAAGCTCCGGAAACTCTTTTCATAAATACGCAATGCTTAAAGACACACTATTTAAGTATATCCTTTTTTTCTGCATTAATTCCAGTGAATATCTTCAGAATATACTGCGCAGGAAACACAGACTCCAGCAAGTCCTTTTCCACATTTTGGCGGTTCGCACTATGACAGTATACGCAAATTGTTTGGTTAATAAAAGTCACACAATAAAAAGCGTCTGTGGTCCAGTTGGTCGGATACTTGACTTGTAACCGGGAGGTCCCGGGTTCGAGTCCGGCTACTGGACGTGTACCAATGGGACTCTTTTTCAGAGCCTATGTACGCAACGCAACGCTCGTACGGTGAAGGACAACATCGTGATGAAACCCGCACACCACAAGGTGTGTGAACCCTATAACGGCGATGGGCTCACCCCCTGTCACGTTGGGTTAAATACGCTTGTTGAACCGTGGGTACTTGCTTTAGCAAGTGCCTCTGCCTACCCCTCTTTGGGATTAAAGGCGTGAAGTGTATTTTTTTTACACAATAAAAATAAAAGGGTGGTCATTCGACCCCACGGTTCCTACTTAGAGAGGAAAGCTGGTATCAAGCAAATGATCAGCTCAAGTCAAGGCCTCTAAGTCGGCTTAGCAATTACTTGAAATAGTAGCCGGGTCACCGTCTTAACGTGTCGTTCGAAGCAAGGAAATGCTTAATTAAATCCCACTTAAAAGGCAGTCCCTTCCAATACACTATTATTGTGACAGGAAATTAAAAAGGTCCTTGAAGGACATTCCTTGATCACTTTCGCGATGTCCTTAAGGACACTTAAACCGAGACCGGCCTTAACCCGAAACCGGCAACCATGTTCGAAGATATGGATGTGGAAGAGGGGAAAGAGATATGTCAGGATGTTAACCTTTTCACCGCCAATGTCTTATAAATCAGACACATTAGGCAGGCGATTTTGAAGTTTATGATTATCGAAGCAGAATTCACAATCGTGATAACAGTATTAATCTTCCAGCGGTAAAAGGTTAAAAGTGGTGGTTCGTGATCTCTGCCAACCTCTCTGTGTTACCCCATACACGTAAAAAATAAAAAAAATGCTTAATCCCGTAGTAGGGACCAGGTGAAGAAGGAAGTCTTTGAGTGGGCCAAAATGTTAATATTTACAAGGAAAATATTGGCCCAACAAACTCGATAGGATTTTCTCGTTGGGAAACCAAAAGAGCTTCAGAGGAATTTCGCTTCAGCATTTTTGGAACAACGCAAACTTTTGCCTAATAAACGTAAACATTTGGTGCTTTTGCGAGAGTAAATAACGAATGGTTATTTCACTAAACAGACAGGCAAAATAAAGATTAGTAAAAACAAAACGAAAAATCTCTTCCATAGCTGGGAATATAGGGTTCCCTTAAAAAAGTTGTAATTAATAGTAAGCACAAATGCCTACATTTTTTTAATCGCATTAAACAAGCGTTTGACCACCATCCTGCCTGATTTTAAGCGGCGATGTGGTCTACGATGGATCACATTTGTTCCTTAGGTACACCTATCACCTATTTATCCGTGACGTGAAGACATCCAGACTACACTGCGCAGAATACAAAGAGTCGGCGAGACATTCCACATCCTAGCGTGTTCGCACTAACAAAACACACAAGGGACATGTTTATTATTTTACGTGTATGGCAAGGAATTCTAGAACGTACTTTCATTCACATTACTTGTATTTGTATATTGATGAATAATTGATTAAAATCTGTTATGTGTATCTAATAATAAATAAATAAATTAAATAAAAATTACCGTTCCTTCTTGGAGACAAAACACAATGTATATTATAGTTTTTTTAATTCTACCCTGTTACGCAGTAGGGTAAGGGACAGGAAATGTTTTCTCTTACTCTTTTATATTTTCTTCGCTGCTGCATGTTTTTAACGGCCATGGGCACATACCCTGTCATGTTGGGTTAAGTACGCTTGGTAAACCATGGACATTTGCTTAGTAAGTGCCTCTGTCTTCCGCATTTTGGTAAAAAAGGCGTGAAGTGTATGTTTTTAATATTGTTGTCTCGTTTTATTCTAAACTTCGGTTTTGGATTGCAAGTCAAGTTGGTTTTGTTCTGAGCTATAATCTAAAAAGTTATGGACGTTAATATACTTTTGTTAATACTATTTTCTTACGAGTATAAAAATACTCCACTGGAAAATAGTCATGGGCATTCAACTAGTGTGTGAAAATTTAAAATAAAAGTAAAGTATTCACGCCTTTTAATCCCAAAGCAGAGGCACTTACAATCACGGTCTACCAAGTGTATAAATAAACCCAACGTCATATGGAGTAGGCCTATCACCGTTTTAGGGTTCATCCACCTTTAGTGCAATTCTCGTATTTTTGCTCGATCAACGGCATTTATAGGGACAAAAAGCGTGGTATGGCATAAAGATCGAATACTAATCTAATCAATTTCATATTTAACATTTTACGCAGTGTCGGACGCTCTCAGGCAAAGTGACTGGCAGACGCTGGATGCAAGAAGCCGAAAAGGTGGCTGGTAATTAGAGAAACCTGTGTCGGGTCAATATGGGAATATGAGCTGATGTTGATGAATTTTACATTTTGGTCATAAGTTGGTTACCTACGTCAAAAGGGTATTGGACGTTTTAACTTTTCTGATTACCGCTAAAATAGCATTTGTCTAAGTCTTCTTCTTGTCGTCTTGTCTTTGTTTGTGGTTTTAAGAAATTATCTTGGGAACGCTCAAACTTTACGGTCCCAATGTGTTTCACAGGTTTAATAATTTTAGAGTTAGATTCCTAAGATTTTTACGCTGCATTCAAGCTCACGCAATTGCTTTTCTAGTTTAGAATTTTCGGTCGGGTTCACTTTAGTAATTGAATTTTGTCTATATCTTGACAAATTCTACCCATGATTTTTCCTCAAAATTTCCTACACGTTCTTTAGTTTACTGAACCGTTTTAACATCGTTTTTTTTAAACACAATGAACAAGCGTTTGATCACCATCCTGCCTGATATTAAGCAGAGATGTGGTCTTCGATGGAGCACACCTGTTCATTAGGTACCTATTTACCCGCGACTTAAAGACATTCGGACTGATTACGGCATAGAGTTGTAGATGTCAACATCTTGACAAACTCTATCCAGGATTTATCCTTGACATGAGCTACACGTTCCTTTGTTTACTGAACCTTTCGTATGCTGAATACTACATACAGCCTAGTTTTCTTTCTGTAACCAACATACCAGAAATTTCTGAAACCTTACTAAGAAAGAAATAGAAATAAACGCAAGCACGCATATATTTCTATAAATCGTACAAAATGCTATCTTTGCATTGATACGAATAACAAGTGCTCAAGGTTTATCAAGCTAATTTAACCCAACGTTAAAGGGAGTGAGCCCATCGCCGTAATAACGTGGTATGTGGGTTTTACCATGTGGTTTACCTTCAAAGTATGTGTGTTGCCTAGCGTACGTAGGCTTGAAAAAGAGACAATTTGTATACACATAAGATCTCGAACACGCAATCTTCGAATGCTGACCCAAGTACAGTCGGCCAAGAATCTGCTCTACCACCCTAAGGTTGAAACTCATATGAATGTCATTAGACATTAAGGTTCATTGTTCACTTGTCACAATATGCCAACTCTACCTTATTGATGTTTTAGTGACACGGGAAATGTCATCAAAACTGATAGACCATTTTCTTGGCCGACCGTACCTAATCACTAAGCTCCGGAAACTCTTTTCATAAATACGCAATGCTTAAAGACACACTATTTAAGTATATCCTTTTTTTCTGCATTAATTCCACTGAATATCTTCAGACTATACTGCGCAGGAAACACAGACTCCAGCAAGCCCTTTTCCACATTTTGGCGGTTCGCACTATGACAGTAGACGCAAATCGTTTGGTTAATAAAAGTCACACAATAAAAAGCGTCTGTGGTCCAGTTGGTCGGATACTTGACTTGTAACCGGGAGGTCCCGGGTTCGAGTCCGGGTACTGGACGTGTACCAATGGGACTCTTTTTCAGAGCCTATGTACGCAACGCAACACTCGTACGGTGAAGGGCAACATCGTGATGAAACCCGCACACCACGAGGTGTGTGAACCCTATAACGGCGATGGGCTCACCCCCTGTCATGTTGGGTTAAATACGCTCGGTGAACCGTGGGTACTTGCTTTAGCAAGTGCCTCTGCCTACCCCTCTTTGGGATTAAAGGCGTGAAGTGTATTTTTTTTTACACAATAAAAATAAAAGGGTGGTCATTCGACCCCACGGTTCCTACTTAGAGAGGAAAGCTGGTATCAAGCAAATGATCAGCTCAAGTCAAGGCCTCTAAGTCGGCTTAGCAATTACTTGAGATAGTAGCCGGGTCACCGTCTTAACGTGTCGTTCGAAGTAAGGAAATGCTCAATTAAATCCCACTTAAAAGGCAATCCCTTCCAATACACTATTATTGTGACAGGAAATTAAAAAGATCCTTGAAGGATCTTCCTTGATCACTTTCGCGATGTCCTTAAGTATACTTAAATCGAGACCGGCCTTAACCCGAAACCGGCGACCATATACGAAGATATGGATGTGGAAGAGGCGAGAGATATGTCGGGATCTTCAAAAGTGATTGTTCGTGATCTCTGCCAACCCCTCTGGGTTCCCCCATATGTATATACGTAAAAAATAAAAAAGGCTTAATCACGTAGTAGGGACCAGGTGAAGAAGGAAGTCTTTGAGTGGGCCAAAATGTTAATATTTACAAGGAAAATATTGGCCCAACAAACTCGATAGGATTTTCTCGTTGGGAAACCAAAAGAGCTTCAGAGGAATTTCGCTTCAGCATTTTTGGAACAACGCAAACTTTTGCCTAATAAACGTAAACATTTGGTGCTTTTGCGAGAGTAAATAACGAATGGTTATTTCACTAAAGAGACAGGCAAAATAAAGATTAGTAAAAACAAAACGAAAAATCTCTTCCACAGCTGGGAATATAGGGTTCCCTTAAAAAAGTTGTAATTAATAGTAAGCACAAATGCCTACATTTTTTTTAATCGCATTAAACAAGCTTTCGACCACCACCCTGCCTGATGTTAAGCGGCGATGTGGTCTACGATGGATCACATTTGTTCCTTAGGTGTGTACCTATGACCTATTTATCCGTGACTTGAAGACATCCAGACTACACTGTGCAGGATACATACATTATACATACTTACTCCGGCGAGTCATTCCACATCCTAGCGTGTTCGCACTAAGAAAACACACAAGGGACATGTATATTATGTTACCTGTATTGTAAGGAATTTATGTGTATCTAATAATAAATAAAATAAAAATTACCGTTCCTTCTTGGAGACAAAACACAATGTATATAGTTTTTTAATTCTACCCTGTTACGCAGTAGGGTAAGGGACAGGAAATGTTTTCTCTTACCCTTTTATGTTTTCTTCGCTGCTGCATGTTTTTAACGGCGATGGGCTCACACCCTGTCACGTTGGGTTAAGTACGCTTGGTAAACCATAGACATTTGCTTAGTAAGTGCCTCTGTCTACCGCATTTTGGTAAAAAAGGCGTGATGTGTATGTTTTTAATATTTGTTGTATCGTTTTATTCTAATGTTCGGTTTTGGATTGCAAGTCTAGTTGGTTTTGTTCTGAGCTATGATGTAAAAAGTTATGGACGTTAGTATACTTTCGTTAATACTATTTTCTTACGAGTATAAAATTACTCCAATGGAAGTCATGGGCATTCAACTAGTGTGTGAAAATTTTAAATAAAAGTAAAGTATTCACGCCTTTTAATCCCAAAGCAGAGGCACTTACTAAGCAAATCACGGTCTACCAAGTGTATAAATAAACCCAACGTCATATGGAGTAGGCCTATCACCGTTTTAGGGTTCATCCACCTTTAGTGCAATTCTCGTATTTTTGCTCGATCACGATTACGTTTTGGTTTAGCTTACGCTCGAGTTTAGTCAAGTTTAAAAATTACCAGTTTGTTTGAGAAGGGTAATTTTAGTCTTGTTTGTTTACGAGAACACGCTTTGACGATTCCGAGCCGTTTGACGTACTATTGAAATACGATGGTAACACGAGAACGATAGTAACAAGAGAGTTTGGACTAAGTTGAGACGTTTTTAGTATCGACGAAAATACGAGAATTGCACTACTTGTTGTCTGTAGGATACATAGGCTCTGAAAAAAAAAACACCCATTGGCACTCACCATGTACAAACGGTCTCAAACTCTCAACCTCTTATATGCAAGTTCAAGAGTCCAACCGCTGAGCCAACAGACGCTAAATAAAATAAATTAAATTATCCGTTATTCTATCCATTCTAATCCCACAACACATCAAGCTAGAGTCAGGCACAGATCCATTTTACGAAGAAAAAAAAACGGTTGAACAAGAAACTAAAGCGACAGCTTGTCGGTCTTCATTGTACATTATTTTGTCATACACAAAAAACCATTATAACTTGGAACATAGTTTAAAAGATATTACATCAACGCAGAACGGAGTCTTGGTTTTAAGAAATTATCTTTGGAAAGCTCAAGCTTTACGGTCCCTATGTGTTTCACAGGTTTAATAATTTTAGAGTTAGATTCCTAAGATTTTTACGCTGCATTCAAGCTCACACAATTGTCTTTCTAGTTTAGAATTTTCGGTCGGGTTCACTTTAGTAATTGAATTTTGTTTTACAACAACAACACAGCCAAAAAAAAAAGAATCAGTATGACGGACGGGCCGAGTCTGCAGCATTGTTGAGTTGAAAAAACAAGAGCAATATTATTATAATGTCAGTCACTATGAAGTTTTTTTTTGTAGACTTTGACGCAACAACTGGGAATTCGTTGGTAAGTTCATCGTAATGAAAAATGAGCCTTATTTTTGACTTTTACAAATGTTTCTTGCTGGATTTCTCCCGTAGGAATTTCAGAATAAAATATAGTTTTATGTCACTCAGGAATAATGTAGCATTCTTAATGGTAAATTAACGAAATTGGACCGATACAATAGTTTTTATGTTCATTCAACAAAAAAACGTACGTTCTAACCAAAATCTTTCATCTTTATCAATACTAGCTGACCCGGCAAAGGTTGTTTTTCTAAGATACAGACACATACATATTAACAGTGTTTCATTGTTATTTACGCATGCATTATACATATAAAACTTCCTCAAAAATTACTTTATCTATTAAAGAAAACCGCATCAAAAACCGCGCGAAACAATCGTATTTTTAATAATCTAAGCATACAAAGGGACAGACAGCGGGAGGCGGTATTGGTAGATTACCCCATTTGCTAGATATTTTCAATCGCTGGAAGGCTTCTGCCTATTGAAGAACATTGTTAAAACTGCACTGCACTAAAATTGCTTAGAGTGAGATATTAACGGTTTGAAAAAAGTCTAAAAGTGTCTTTTTGCCCTTGGACGTAGTGGCTCAGGCTGACCCGGGGGCCCCGGCAAACACGCAACAGTGGCCATCTTGGGATTTCGGTGGGTGCGAGCTCCACATAGCCCCGCTAGCAGCGGGGCATCCATAACGGATTTTCCCACGATGAAAAAAAGGGGTCAGGTTTAAAAAGCGAGAAAGGGTACTTCTCCGACACTTGAGGTTTAAATTAACTAATTGTGAGTCATTAAAAATAGTCAATACGTGCCGTATGGTGACGGCGAATAGAATACATGTGTCACCACCCCAGCCCAACTTTTCCCGTCATGGGGGTCGTAAGAGGCGACCGATCGAGCTCTCCAGAGAACGGGCAGCAGCGCTCTCTGTGAGTTAAACCACAACACCACTGCGATCGCCAACCCGCCTGCCAAGCGTGGCGATTACTGGCATTTCACCCCAAATGACGGATATCATTGGGGGAGGCCCTCGTCCAGCGGTGGACGTTATGTGGCTGATGATGAATACGTCATAACTACGTACAATGACTCCACTATTCAATTGCACAGATGCCTCGAAGCAGTCTAGGGCAGATCGGCACGCCGCAATTACAAATACCAAGACACCGTACGACCTCGAACAAATGGACAAGTCAAGGTACGCAGGAGTGACAAGGAAATTGAGCTCTCTGCTAGGTCATTTACGACTTTTTCGGGTGTCGTTTCGGGTGAAAATAGCTTGTAGGTATAATTTAGCATTGTTTTTCTTTTCGGAACAGTGTATGCGATGTTAATAAAACTTTAATTCAGTGTACTGTTCCAACCATAGGAATATAATGTAAGTTAAGCGGCTGTAATGGATCTTAAATTGATAAGATATGAAAATAATCAGGCTCACATTAGGCAATATTATTCATCGTGCTGAATTACTTTTCACATCCTGAAACAACGTTTTTATGTTTCACATAGAGAGTAATATTTGTCCCTTTTTCGCACGTAGAAGTAACAGAGATAGCTCATTTCTCGAACAACGTTTCGTAAAATGCAAACAGCCAAGTGAATTCCACACTAACTAATTTAAATAAATATCCGTGTAGAAAATCTACTAATCTAATTTCAGTTAAACCCGGAATATGCAAATTGTTGTGAAGCTACAAAGCCTTATTGTTACTTAAGCTGCATATAATAGGGATGGAATTCCACCTAAAGAAGGTAATTTGCAAGGAAAGTTGAATCTTGTAACAAACGTTGTTTTCTACTACAACGTACGTTCAAAGTAATGTTGAAATTTCACAGTAAGCCGAAAAATTTGATATGGACATCATTTTATCGGAGTAAATAGCGGTAGCTACCACCAAAGCCCAATGAATACTACTAATACCGTGAATATGTATACATTATATTTATTTTCATGGAAATGCGAACTTTATTAGTTCGGATAGTCTAGTAATCGGATAGTCGGAGTAGTCGGATAATAAAGCACATATTGCCATGAAAATAAATACAATGTTATGCTCTTTCTTCGTATGAAGTATAATACTAAATGTACCCTGGTGATGTTACCCACTATTTGTTCCGTTCCCGTAACAATTACGGGATAAGTGTAGCCTATGTGTTAATGCAGCTTGTCTAATAACTCCATATTATTAAAATCGCTACAGCCGTTTAGACGTGAAGAAGTAACAAACATAGACACTATTTAACTTTCGCCTTTATAATATTAGTGCGATGTTGTTTAACAATATGAACGTATTACAGTTATTTTTTTTTGACGTTGCCAGTTTAATAACTCGATACTACAGGCTGCATGCACGAAAAAGATGACGCAATTGTCCCGTTGCGCAAGCGAGTGTACTACTACGTATATATATATATATGCAATGTTTGACGTTATCACGTCAAATTACCGTCCGCTAACCGACTTTATAGACAACAATTTTTTTTCTTATAAAAAAGCGTTGGACCATCATAGCGTCTGGTGTTAGTTAGCGATGAGATCTAAAGTGTACTCCATACTTGCTTATTATGCACCTGTTCAACTGGAGTCAACCAATTCTGAGCAGGTAACGCAGACTCCGGCAAGTCATTCTACATTCAGTGCTGACCATTTACCACAAACAATTTAACAGAGAGCCGTGGTATGCATCGTGGAGATGAGAACCCATAGAAACAGTGACAACTATCCAGCAAAATATCGAAGTTTGCACATGAGAGTACTATGATTAAGATAAATATCACTTCTCAAAAACAGCCCCGCGGGCTCTCTGCTAAATTGTTTGCCTATGGTAGGCCAGTTGGTAAAAAAATTTGGACCCTTCGTTCATTCTTGACCTACCTTTTGTTAACGATTGTAAAATGAGGAGGTTAGAATCGAAACGTCTTAATTTGCTTTTCTTCCCCTCAGGGTTTTTGTACATTTTCAAATATATAACTTCACTACCATGTACTATTTTTTTTATTTTTTTGAGAAATAATAGATTTCATGTATATGTACAAGGGAATGAATTGTTTATGGTTTATAAGAGTAAAGGGCCTAAGAGTAGTATAAGTTTTCCTCTTTTTTCATAAAATTTGATTACACCTAAATTAATACGTTTTGATCCTAACCTCCTCAAATCATACTTCTCCGATACTATGGGAACGGGGACAAGGCGCTGTCAAACTTCCACTGGGTAATTAAAACTCCCCCGACGGCCTTCAGCTGTCGCCGCGCTGGTTGACAGCAAGAGGACACCCGTCCGTCTCACGCTGCAGAACCGGCGAAGTAAATTGATCTATTAATTTTGATCACGAAAAAAAGAAAGAAGTTTGAATGCCTTCATAATAGATTTTTTTTTAATCACTATGAACAAGCGTTTGACCACCATCCTGCCTGATGTTAGCAGCGGTGTGGTCTACGATGGAGCACACTTGTTCAGTAGGTACCTATTCACATAGATCTTTTTTTTTAATGAAACACGCACGAAAATTATAACTCAAAAAAATAAAGGTAAGCACGAGCTTGTCTTTCCCCGATAAATAATATTTTTCCTTGATAATATTTTTAACCTAATAGTGGTAGACCATATTCTTTGAGGACCGAGGAATCCATACGCACGTTGTAACAAAAAAAACAAAGGTAAGCTAGAGCTTGTCTTTCCCCGATTTTAACAAGATTTTAACCTTATAATGGTAGACCATGTTCTTGGCGGAGTGTGCAAGCCTTATGGGTAAACATTCGCGTCAATATGTTTGGCCGTATTGTCTGTGATGGAAGTCATGGTGGGCAAGAGCGCGGGCCGGAGCCCGGGAGGAGCGGTAGCTATTAAGAAGTCGTACTACATAGTGGCAGTGTACTACAGTCGGCTTGGTACTCTGCCTTATCCAAGACTAATAACAACTTATACAGAGTGTAAAAAGACCCCGAGCGAGAGAAAATGTTCTTAGAAACGTTGTTGGTCTCGTCAATATGAACCACTTTTACTACGGCGATAATGTGGGGCAATGAAAAAAATTAAATCCGCATGCAATGTCATCTTCCAAGTCAATTTTGTATGGAGATGATTTTTTTTTGCATTCCCCGCATTGTGGTCATAGTAAAAGTTGTTCATATTGACGAGCCCACCAAGGTTTCTAAGACCATTGCTCGGGGTCTTTTTACACGCAGTATAGTAGGAATTATGTGCTTATATGATGGTCTAATCTGTATTTGATTATAATTATCAAAGATACAATAGGACGTGACATTAAATTATTTTACTATCTACATGTATGTACATATGTGCCCTCGCCACAATATCGCATAGTTAGAACAAAAAGGACCCAATACGAAACATTCCGATTTCGTAATTTAAGGTTCAATTTCATAAAATGACACATTTTGTTTTGTGTGTGTGAACCCTATAACGGCGATGGGCTCACCCCCTGTCACGTTGGGTTAAATACGCATGGTGAACCGTGGGCATTTGCTTACTAAGCAAGTACCTCTGCCTACCCCGCTTTGGGATTGAAAGGCGTGAAGTGTATTTATTTTTTATTATTATTTTTGTTTTGTGTCACTTTTGTTCTGACTATGCTTGTGTTTTATCTTTTTTCTATGAAAGTGCACTAGTTTTTGTTAAAGCAAAACTCGAATCTACAAGGTTTCCGTTCCAGGCTTTCGTTGTTTAGTCAATGTATATATATATTACAACGTCAGTAAATGTTCGAAGTCTGCAAAGTGCTTTCCGCTGCCGGTAGTCAAACTACATTGTGCCAGCTTTGTTAACATTTCGATCCTGTTTTACTACCTTACATTGAAGAGAGGTAAAAACGGTTTCAGTTGCATTAGAAATAAGTACACTTGACGTCTTTTAATGAGCATACACTTGAGTTTTTTAAGAAGGAAAGTTTATCGATCGTAGATGGCGTAGGGAGAATCTGTGGAAAAGTATTTTTTTAAATAACCTCTGCCGACTGTTATTGATTCGACTAAGAGCTTTTCAACCGACTTAAAAAAAGGAGGCTGTTCTACAATCCACGGTAAAAAAATAAATACACTTCACGCCTTTTAATCCCAAAGCGGGGTAGGCAGAGGCACTTGCTAAACCAAATGCCCACGGTTCACCAAGCGTATTTAACCCAACGTGACAGGGGGTGAGCCCATCGCCGTTATAGGGTTCACACACCTTGTGGTGTGCGGGTTCATCACGATGTTGTCCTTCACCGTACGAGCGTTGCGTTGCGTACATAGGCTCTGAAAAAGAGTCCCATTGGTACACGTCCAGTAGCCGGACTCGAACCCGCGACCTCCCGGTTACAAGTCAAGGATCCGACCAACTAGACCACAGACGCTTCAGACAGAACTGGACAATCCACGGTATTTCTTTTAAGTTTATTACCTCAAAACTAGGCAGACGAAGTGTGCTTAGGTTTGAGGTAACAAACTTAAAAAAAGGGAATTTCGCCCTCAGGAAAGATGGACTGATGATTTGTGCAAGATGGCTGCCAAAAGAGATGTCGCAAAATGGATGCTAGAAGCCAAAAACAAATCATCATCATCATCATCATCAAGTGGCGTGCAATTTGAGAGGTCTATGTTCAGCAGTGGATGAATAATGATGATGAAATAATATCCGATAAGAGCAACCTGTCTCTTTAAAATACAAACGTTACTTGAGCACAGTTTGTTTAATTTTTTATTTGAAGGGACTTTCAGAATACAAGTTGAGGTATTAAAAGTTTTATAACCCTGGGGCATAATTTACTTTGTGGGAATCCGTAAGTCCAAGCCCCGTACTATAAGGTCGTACAATATAATTGTTCTCGCTGTGTGACAAGGATAGCGCTAGTTGAGTGGTATAGCGCTGTCACAGTCACAAAACGTCAACAATGTTACTTTAAGGGTTCTTGGTACGGGGTTTGATCACTTCTAAAAAAAACAACGGTTTGCGTCTTGGCGCAAACCTTCAGGATGTGGAATCACTTACCGGAATCCGTGTTTCCTGCGCTGTACATTCTGAAGGTCTTCAAGTCGCGGGTGAATAGGTACCTAATGAACCTAATGCTCCATCGTAGACCACATCGCTGCTTATCATCTGACAGGATGGTGGTCAAACGCTTGTTCATTGTGTTTTAAAAAAAATACACTAAAAAAATAAATACACTTCACGCCTTTTAATCCCAAAGCGGGGTAGGCAGAGGCACTTGCTTAATAAGCAAATGCCCACGGTTCACCAAGCGTATTTAACCCAACGTGACAGGGGGTGAGCCCATCGTGTTTAAAAAAATAAAACAGAAAAAGGTACCATCTATCCTACCTCCATGTAAGACTGTGAGTAACTTTGTAATTTTGAACGGTGTGTGCCGTATTTTATGGGCCACTTAACCTATTTCGAGATAGGTACAAATTTTTATGAAAAAATTTCACCAGTCGCTGCCGTTATTGCTCCTTCGTGGCCTAAGCTGTTTGTCTGGGATCAAGGGGTTTCCGGATTGGCACCTGTTAATTTTAATTTAAGTGTACCTATGTACCGTCACGTGCTTAAAGATGGTTGCACTTAGTAACATTTAAAAGACATTAATTTCTCTTAAAGTAACGGTGCTACTTTGATATAAGACCTATTTTATCTTAGTACGGGATCTCGAATACCATATTCACAAAACCATTAACATTTCTATCAATACTTTATAAGTCTTCTTTATTTCTTTATGCACATGACGGTACGCATTTACATAGCGTTTTATCGCAAAAAGAGATATAACTACAACAAAACGCTTACGTACTTAAGTCATAATGGTACCCCAGTGTTACGAAGGGACTTCACTAGATGGCACTACGCCTTCCTGTCCTCAGCGAATGCCCTAACATCACACCAGCTCATCCCTCGTGTTCTCAGCTCGTGGTCGACGGTGCGTTGCCACGTATGCATGGGGCTTTGGTATACTTATATACAAAGTACCTGTCTTTACTGCAAAACGCAAAGGAATAGGGACTTTGTAACCAACAAGTTATCATCATCATCATCAGCCCATACTTGTCCACTGCTGGACATAGGCCTCTCCAATTGCACGCCACTGTGATCTGTTTTCGGCTTCTCGCATCCAGCTTCTGCCAGCCATCTTGCGTATATCATCAGTTATAAAAAATAAATATACATATTTACGGCAACTAACTATTTTTTTTAAATTATGAGATTACCCATTAAAAAATACCGTTTCTTTAATTTTTAAAGTGGAACTTTTATTACATCGTCTCGAACTTTTTCGTCTGTGTGTTGCATGTCGCGTGACGGTCGGCCGCGGAGTAGGGAGTTTTACTTTTACCGTGGTTTCCTAAAACCACACTACTTTTTTATTCTCATCAAAAACATAATGTTTATTACAATTTTCCGTTACTATTTCTTGAGAAAATTAATCAAATGTAAAATAGCATCTCAGACACAGAATACGGCTGCAAGAAAATAGGTCTTTGCTATTTTTTTTTAATTTGGCTTAGGTATGTCGGACGTCAATCATGTAAGTCGAGTAAGTCTTTCGGTACTGCTTCAATCAGTAAGTCCTTTTTTGTCTATTTTCATATGCAGTAATAACAAAAACACCAAAAAAAAATGAAATATCGTCAATTACCATCATACGGGCTACACAGTCATACCTACCAATGGTAATAAAGCAATAATGTATGAAAAGGATAGTGCTACATAAGTGGTATAGAGCTGTCACTGTCGCACAAATGAACGATATACCAAACGGCCCAAAGTAGCATAAAATATACTCTAGCATGACGACGCTTCGCAACTGCCAGTTTAACGCTCTACCATAGACAATCCACATCAAAAAAAATCTCCATAGCTTAGAGCGACGCACGTTCTATTTTCAAACATGTGTACGCGCCAAAACCCCTTTGGCAAAAATCAAACTCGTACCCTTGACATGGTCATGACAGTAAAGAAAAAAGAAAAGAGTGGCGGCAAACTTTTTCCGGAGCTTTGCGAAATAAATGCCCCGCTCGTTAAGGTATTTTTTTTTTAAAGGATTTAGCTCAAAAAAGAAAAAGAAAGAATTTGAAATTCAGCTTTAGTAGTCTGAGTCGATTTTATTTATTCTATTATATAAAGTTTCTTTGTATGAAGTTTTTCTTTTTTATATTTTTATTTTCGTTGTCTGTTTGCTTAGGATGCTGTGGGCCATGCGGTTCAGAATAAAAATCGTATTTACGTGGAACTGGATTTTACTGTATATATAATAAACCTTTTTTTGTTTTTATCGCATCATCGCTACACTACACATAGCATGGGAAAAAGAAGTACGAAGTTAAATATAAGTTACTTATATTTAAAATGCGAAAGTTTCTGAAATTGGAAATTCTTTCATTGTAATAATCATTTAGACGAGTAGGAAAGGAAAGCCTAGCACGGGCGCCATATATTAAGCGATATAAAAAAAACACTCGTTGTGATTGGCTGTTAGACCACGCTATTTCGATTGTTAACGAATCAACGGGTTTTATGTATGTTTCTTTCTTTTTTCTCGCAAAAGATACATAATAAAAACGAATAAAAAGGTTGCTGCACATAAATAACTGCGCATTGTGTGAGTGCAGTAGGCTTGCCCCCCTGACAGGAAGTCGTGGCGTGATCTTGTCAAGGACGTCTGCACCTCTGGGGTGCCACAGGATTGCAACAACAATTACAGGCTACGCAAGCCAAACGGTTTGCGTCTATTTTCATAGTGCGAACCGATACGGGAAATAAGTTTTTTCTATTAACACCTACTTGCATGTCTTTTTGTTTTGTAAAAAAAGAAAAAACATCAACGGGCCTTAAACTTCTTCGAAGGTTTAAAAATAGAACACTCTTCCCTCAACAAGGAATTTCACCGAGGGCTAACTTCCAATATTGTTACTTCATCAAACATTTGGCGTAACCGGACACTCGAGTGTCTTTTCTCATCAGTTGGAGTGCTAAGCCAATAGAGGACGGATGGAGGAGCTCTTAGCTGAGGTGACGTCATTATCGGCGGCCATTTTGTATTTACTGGACGCTAGAATTGTCTATGAGACGAGTTTCTTGAAAACACCATACTCTTAAGGTACTCTCATAAAACTCACACTTACCGGCCATGAAAACGTTGTTCTGACCAAGTAATAAACCCTTTCACACTCGTGATGTCGCTTTTGTACGATAGGATAAAACTTTATTGCTCAAATCAGTGTGTACAGTTTAAATACATACATAGGTACAGACGCACCAAGCACATGTCTTAGCTCATCACCAAACCATTATGTCCGTGGCAGGAATCGAAGCCGCGACCGTCGTCGTTAAGGCTGATGCCCAGACCACTAATCCATGCCGGCCGACAAATATTGCCTAATATGTCCTAAAAATTAAAAATAAATACACTTCACGCCTTTAATCCCAAAGAGGGGTAGGCAGAGGCACTTGCTAAAGCAAGTACCCACGGTTCACCGATCGTATTTAACCCAACGTGACAGGGGGTGAGCCCATCGCCGTTATAGGGTTCACACGCCGTGTGGTGTGCGGGTTTCATCACGATGTTGTCCTTCACCGTACGAGCGTTGCGTTGCGTACATAGGCTCTGGAAAAAGAGTCCCATTGGTACACGTCCAGTAGCCGGACTCGAACCCGGGACCTCCCGGTTACAAGTCAAGTATCCGACCAACTGGACTACAGACGCTCAGATTCACAATATCTATAGCAATAAAAACCGTATCAAAATCTGTTGCAAAGCTTTAAAGACCTAAAGCATACATGGGGATAGAAAGCGGAAAGTGATCTTGCTTTATACTATGCATTGATTTTGATTGTTTGTGGTAGAATCCGAAGTTTAATCTCAGAACCTAAATACATTTTTATGGTTATAAAAACAAACAACTTTCTTCACTGACTGTATACATTGTGCCCTAGAAAATATAAAAGTACCTACTAAGTATTTACTTTAATACAATATACACATTAATCTAATCAAAACTTTTGTGTTCTGAGTTTTTCTTGGAACTTGTGAAAAGTAATAAAGTAAAGTATTATTTTGAAGAACCTTGTTGCCTCTTGGACGTTAAACTAATGAGATTTTTATTACATAGTTTATATATTATATATTTCTAACTAGTGGACTCGACAGACGTTGTCCTGTCTTAACTATTAATATGAATAATTATATCTAGGGTGGCATGTGCCCAGCAGTGGATGTCATTTTTTTCTTTCATAAGAACCTTTTCAGCGCAACAAAGAAAGAATTAGCGAAATCGGTCCACCCGTTCTGGAGTTATGCCGTGATAACGAAAAGTGGCATTGATAATAGAAGATGTAACGCGCACAGACATTGCTACAGCTGCTGTTCTAAAGGAGATGCATGTTAACGATATTACTGTGGTTCAGCAATGATTTTTTTTTTAAATAAGAACAGATATTGTAACGCTATAAATAAATGTTCACCTGGTACATTCGGAGCGAATAATTTATAAATAATTTGTAAAATTATTAATAAGTAACATATTTGACAACGACACACACTGGCAATTGCCTTCATCCGATGTTAAGCAGCTAAAGCGCTTATATTATGGAATTCGAACAACGAAATTTACTTACTGAAATATTTTATTTTCCTTGAATACAAACTAAGTCTCTGTCAGCGGTGGGAATCGAACCCACGACCTTACGGAATAGAGGCAGACATGCTGACCACTAAACCTACGGGCCTTTCAATATAGTCAAAGACAAGCTCGAGCTAAAAGGTAGTAGGTAGGAGTAAAATGGCAAAGGTAAGATCGAACTTGTCTTTGATATATTCGCGCCGGAATACCCGGTGAATAATATTTAGTCAAGCAGTCCGTATTGAAGGTGATAATTCATTTGCTGCTGACAGAAGTCACCAGCTCCCCTAGCACAGCGCTCCAAGAAATAAGTGACAAGACTTATAACGCGCTGCGATTTGTTGAAACTGGCTGAGTCGCACAAAGCGTGACATAACAGCCAATCAGAGCGCGTATTTGTTCTATGTCAAGTCTTTCTTGAGGCGCGTGCTAGGGCTGCAGGTATATCGGCGCTTACCAGTGACATCTATGAACATAAAAAGTTGGACTTGTTTGAATTTTTCATTGTTATTTTAAACATATAAACTTACTAGAATTAGTCTCCAAATCACGTGTCTCGGAAAACTTTTCTCTCACATAAATCATTACTGAAGCACCTTTGCTACAGCTAGGTAAGTGGAATTAACTTTGTCACATAGAGAAATCAGTTACACGCTTCGTCATATCCTAACCATCAGTCATATTTCCTTCGACGAGGACGTTGAAAAAAAAAATGTCAATTTAGTAAATTGCCTCTACCCTCGATCTATAAAGAGCATGTGCCGGGGTGGCTGGGTGAGTTAAAAAAAAACAGACATTTCCAAACATGGCCGCCAAATATTGTATGTAATCCATCATTCGGGTTGATGTACCGTTTCTAAAAGCTTGACGCTTATTAGTTACTTAGGTATTTCTGAATATGTTCGAAGTAAATATTTGTCGATTTGTTCGAATGGTTTTGGAGGTGGACTTTCTGGGGAGGGTTGCGGGTTTGGTTCCTTTTTTATTTGGGCCTTAAATTATTTATTTATTTATTTATCCAACACTTATCCTATTCTTACAGCAATGCCAATTCAATAGGTAAGCTAATAACATTATATAAACACATTGTAACAACATTAAAGCATTTCATACAGTACATAATATAGTTTGTAGTATGGGAAGACGAAACAAAAACAAAACGAAAAATATAAAGTAGGTATCTGGTCGATTTTTTACATTTTATGTGGTATTATTTATCAATGCATAGTATAAAATATAGTCGCCTCCCATCTGTCCCTCTGTACTGAGTGCAAAATGAAACCCCGAGTAATGGTCTTAGAAACGTTGTTGCCGACAAATGTGGGGAAATGAAAATAAAAAGTTCAGAAGCCCAACAACGTTTCTAAGGCCATTGCTTCGGGTCTGTTCACACTTAGTATACGATAAACATAGTTAAAACTTATTTAATGGACAGAGTGATTCTCGAGAAAGGTGTATATGTATTACTAGCTGTCCCGGCAAACATTTGTTTTGCCATAGAAAGTCGCCTTTGTACCCCATGTATTGAATGAAATACACCTTTTAAACCTTCCCTGGACTTCCGCTGATAATTCAAGACCAAAAATAGCCAAATCGGTCCAGTCGTTCTCTAGTTTTAGCCAGACTAACGAACAGCAATTCATTTTTATATATAAGATGTATTATATACATGCATATAATAGCAAGAAAACACTGTTAATAAGTTATTTGGCAAAACAAAGTTTTCTGAGTCACCTAGTCAGTTATAAAATTTTAAGTAAGAAACGAAAATAAAATAATATTACGTTAATTGGACGCAGCGTGGCATTGAGAACCTAATCTTTTTTTAGGCTAAAAACAGAATCAGAGGTTGTTTATACTTACAGCGAAGTGTATCTTTTATAAAAGCTTATTCCACCCTACTAATAGCTCTTACGATGAAGGAAAACACAGTGAGGAAATTCGCCCCCTAGAGCTGTGTTAACCATTTAACGGCGATGGACCGAACACCCATCGTGTTGTGTTAATTAAAGGTGCTTAAGAGTGGCGAGGGTTCAGATACTGTTGGCCAACTATGTGCGCTGGTATAAAGGCGCGTTTAGACGGTTCCATTTTCTGGTGCGTTCGAGAACTAAATCAAATCGAAATTACCAAGGGGACTTTATTCCCATGTCGTAATACTACGAGTATAGTGACGTGGTCTACGATGAAGCATACATGTCCATTGGGTACCTATTTACCTGTGAGTTGAAGACCTCCAGACTATACTGCGCAGATAACACAGACTCCAGCAAGTCATTCACCTTAAGTATAGTATAGGGTAGATAGTAGGTACTCAATATTTTATTATACCGTATCGAAAACTACTCAACGGACATCCGTTAAAAAGAGAAAAACTTCGTTTAGACCTACTAAAAGCTTTCGACCGAAAAGGAGTCTCATTGGTACCTACCAAAGAGACTCCTTTTCGGTCCTATGTAATGACGTAACGCTCATACGGTGAAGGAAAGCAACATCATGAAACCCGCACACGACACAATGTATGACAATGACAATGTTGACAAATTAAGATCTGTAGTTTCTGCCTCTGGGAGACAGGCGTGAAGTGTATGTATGTATATATGTACCTAACACTACTTAATTTCAACAGACACTATATTATATTAAAAACGCTGCCATTTTGAAAAGACTCAAAATGTTTCGCTTACAATAGTCTTCAACTAAATAATAATACTGAAGACATTTTCGTAACAGACAAAAAGTCGTATTTACGTGTCTGTCTCTGCTCTTTGAGACGTGTTCTCGATATCGCTCGAAGCTTTTTTCAATGTCGAACATTTATTTCACCTGCTTGGAGGCCGTAAATCACTCAACTTTTTCTTCTATCGATAGCCGTCAAACGCGGTGTTTGAGTGACGTTATCAAGCTTCGAAGTGAGATAGATTCAACGTATCTGAAATTGTGATGGTCAACTAGAATGAGCCCGTGACTTCGTTCGCGTGGACTTACAGACTACGCTGTTGAATGTTTGATTTTTTATTAATTACTAGCTGTCCCGACAAACATTTATTTTGCCAAAATAAGGTGTCTTTGTACCCTATGTATTTTAGAAATATAACTGCATACGTACATACACTTCAGGCCTGTCTCCCAGAGGGGTAGGCAGAGACTTCAGATCTCCATTTGTCACGGTCCTGACATACCCCTTTCGCTTCATCTACATTCATACATCTTTTCATACATGACCTTCAGTTTCGAGTACTTTTCACGCCACCTTCAATATTCTTATCATTCATCACCTTGCAAACTTCATCAATCTTACTGTCCAATCCTCCACAAACATTCAGCGTGACAAATCGAGCCTCCGCAGTCCACTTTTTGCCTCTCCGAGAGACCTGACGTGACGGGTGGCGAGCCTCGTTGCCACTATAAATGAATTGGCCTGGTATATTCATTTTTAGTCCCACGAATTGCTAGGGATAGAGAAGGTCGACCACATCAGAGCCCCGCGTGATATGGCAAGGCTTAGTGCCCGGAGGTCGCCAGGTATCCGGGACGTTGGCACGCTTATGACCAGGCTCGCCCCTGGCCAGGCATTCATAGGCGCGGCAGACCAAGGATTCGCGGAATGGGATGCTGGTAGATGTATAAAAAATAGATAGTAGACGATTCTCAGACCTACTGAATACGCATATAAAATTTGGTAAAAATCGGTATAGCCGTTTCAGGGGAGTACGGTAACTAACATTGTGACATGAAAATTTTATATATTAGATTTATATTTTTTGTAATATCACTGGTATATTATATACCTACACTATGACTTCTAATTCACTGTCACCTTGGGATGCCATAACAATCAACAGTAGAGTTCTTTTTGAACTCGAAACATCCAATGGTTGGTAAAACCTGATATGTCATATTGACATTGACAGTAATGACAGAGAGCGAGACACATGCAGGTGTGTGAAACCCTATTGGCTATGTGCGCGACGGTGGCGACGCGTAGCGTTTACAACATTTGCGGAAACTGTCGAATAAGAACAATGTAAACATTGTTAGTTTTCTTTGCAAATATAAATAAAACCAAAGATTAAAATAGTTGTGTTGACAATATTTAAGTGATATTTATTCAATAGTTTTACTATAAAATTAATATAATTATAAAACACTTACTTCTTTCTTTTCACAGCAGCTATCCATTATTTTCATTGTTCTATTTTGTAGGACGCTCTTGGGAAAAAGTAAAATGTACATTTACTATTGAGGCCGTTATTTTTACAGTTAACAACGCATTTCTTTGCTTTGCTTTTGTACTGCAATCAACACTTGACAACTGATCATCCGCATTTGTTTCCAATTTCTGCCGTGTTGTGCGCTGCGGTCGTTATCTGTTTGCCACTACTCGCTTTGCACATAGCCAATAACGGCGATGGGCTCACCGCCTGTCACGTTGGGTTGAATACGCTTGGTGATCCGTGGGCACTTGATTAGCAAGTGCCTCTGCCTACCCCGCTTTGGGATTAAAAGGCGTGAAGTGTGAATCAGTAATTTTAGTATCGTTTGGTTCCGCATTTGGGAATTTACGCCGAGTCTTAGCATCATCAATCTTACAGTGCTTGTAAACGACAGCTTTCAATGAGTGCGTCCTACTTGTGATGACCTACGGAGCAGAGACTCTGTCCCACTGTTGGCGAGGCTGGCTCACAAGCTTAAAGTTGCAGCGTGATATGGAATGAGCTATGTTCGGTGTTTCCCTGAAGGATCGCATCGGTAAGGAGCCGAGAACCAAAATCGACATCGCCCACCGAATTAAGAATTAGGGACAGTCGGCATTGTATCCAACGTCGACTCACAGGAGCCAATTTTTAAATAATTTCATTGAACATAAAACTTTTCTTACTGAATTCGACAGATGATAAACTCTCCTATAAAACTCAAAGCGAGAAACTCGCCTATCAGACTTCAACAGTTTCATGTGTCGTAGTTGACACGGTTCTAGTTTCTCGAACAGGCGAGCATTTTGTCGCTTTCGAGTGCGATATACGTAAGTTTTGTTTAAAGGTTTCGAGGTTGCTCTCGCCTTTCGAGTTTCACCCATTCGAGTCATTAATCTCTCTCTGTCTAAATGTTTCTTAACCCTTAATCAGACAAGGTTAGGTGTGTTTCTGATAGATTTTGGACTCTATCGACGTTTGTTATTCTAATTACCGACTCCATCACATAATCCCGGGTGATGTTTATCATATAATCTAGCTTTTAAGTACAATTTGAAATTATTGTTTTATGTTTAAATAGGTATGTGTGTGTCCTGTAGTGTTACATACCTTATGTGATTATTCTGTGATAACTTCTCTGAAATCTTATAGATAATTCCAGTGAAGACATTCAATAAGGTTCAAAGTATGTGTTGGTCAAGTGGCAATATACTAGCCTTTGTTTGATTAAGGGTTAAGGGTTTGCGAAATTGAAATTTAATTATTCTGTTAGGAAAAGTTAACATCTGAACATTGCGACTTATATAGAGGATTCCTTAGATAATAAATACGCTACGCTTTTTTTCCGAAAATACACGCTGTACAATAACTATCGTCAAATAATTCCTTTCTTATAAACTGGATATACTTTAGGTAACTGTTTATACCGTATAATTGAAGAAATACATCTCGTGCTATTGTTTTTATTTCCAATATCAACAAAAGATATTATCTACTAGAGAATAGGTAATGAGAGAAGCCGCTTGACATGTAATAGTCTAGACAAAGGGGTATAATCAAAACAAAAGGACTCAGTTTATTTATACTGCATGAACGAACCTTTCAAAACAAGTCGGTACCTACAAAAATATTTAACAAAAAAAGATTTAAAAAAACTGATAGCGCGAAAGTAACACCTACGCAACAGTATCGTGTTTCTATGCAATTTGATGCTGATGTATTGCGGCTGTCTCCTTTGGGTCCATCCACGGACAAAACCATCTAAACAAATAACCATCTCTTTCCAACCTCCTTTTCTATGCGAGCTACATGGAACAGAAGGATATTCAAAAATCGAACAGTGTAACAGAATGTGCCGGTTATTCTTTTTTTTTTCCCTCGAATGAGGTTTCCTGCGTCTCAACCTCCTTGAAATATCGTGCCCCGAACAATCAAGGCTCGATATTCAAATTGGTTTTTGATTGATGGTTCGGTTGGGATAGAAAATTTATATGGAAACAAAAGAAATGCAATGATTGCTTTGTTGTGGTTTCGCCATGGGCTTTGCTTTTCAGAAATTGTTAAAGCTGCGTATACACATGTCTTATGTCATGTGTCGTTATGCAGAAAGTTTTCAGTTTCATATTTAACATGATTGTGTTTACATTTATCCGACGTACTGTTTTGTAACGGCTTCTGTACGATAAAATATTTTTTTTAATTTTACATGAACCGTCACAAAACAGTAAGTCGGATAAAAATAAATAATAATAAACTTCTGTAAAAGAAATAATGACAATATTATAAATATTTTACAACAAAACACACATCTTCATCCCATGTAAAGTAGCTAAAGCACTTGTGTTATGGAAATCAGACAACGAGATAAAAAAAAAAGAAATAAATAAATACACTTCACGCCTTTAATCTCAAAGAGGGGTAGGCAGAAGCACTTGCTAAAGCAAATACC
>SJJU01004614.1:0-27187 GCA_012932125.1 Conopomorpha cramerella | reverse complement strand
TTAATTTAATAAATTGTGTAGTAAAGTATGCAAGCAATGCGTCTCTGATGACGTCACGACACAACACAGACGGACATATTAAGTGTATGTATGTATTTATTTATTTATAATAGGCAGACTTACTACTAATGTCAGGGGAAAAAGTAGTTGCTGGTCAGTATTAAGTAATAACATGGTATAGATACCTACATACTATTTTAGATAACTTTAGTTACAGCAGTGTCAACATGGCTTTAGGGGGTAGTCAAACTTGGTGAGCAAATGCGCACAGCTCATCATACTCTTACTTTTTAGTGCCCAAGTACATAGCAAGACCAAATGCAAGAGTGTCATAATACAAAAATATCAGAATGTCAATAAATTAGTTTTTACGTCTGTCGCATTTTTACAATAGGAAAACCAGGAGAACGGCAAAACGTCATCCATACCAGGTAGATTTACTATTTACGCGAACCAAACGGTCCACGTCTACCTTCATAGTGCGAACCGCCAGGATGTGGAATGTCTTGCCGGACGCTGTGATTCCGGCGCAGTACAGTCTGAAGGTTTACCTATCCACCTGCGACTTATGGTCACATGTACCCCTAATGAACAAGTGTGCTCCATCGCAGACCACATCGCTGCTTAAAATCAGACAAGATAGTAGTCAAACGCTTGTGTTTAAAAAAAAAAAGGTAGAGTGGTAGTTTGCCGTATGATGAGAACGAATAGAATACATTGTGTCGTCATCGCGAGCACTATTTCTTATTTTCACATTTTTTCAAGTTGCTGACAGAATCCCAAGAAACAAAATAATTTAATAAAGTGGCCCTCAGTACCCGCGCACACCTCTCCAAACCCTAAGTTCAATGCACCTATTCTTTATTTTCTACGAGCTTTTCAATTCCGCAGACTATTCCACCCTACACCCCAGCAAAAAGATAACTTACTTCAGACGTTAGAGTTATGGTACAATTTCATTCTTAATAGAACTTCGTCGAATCGATAGGAGCTATTTTCCCCTGACATTTTATTCGAGTGTTTATGAGTAAGTGTGGCAATAAACAATGGTTAAACGCACCGGGATCAGGACCACTTAGTGCCAAAGCTCTGGTATTGGATAAATTGAGTTAAACGTTTTTTTAAGCGACTTCAAAAAAAGGGTCTTTCTCAATTCCACCGTACATAATGCTTTTTATGTTTATTCGAGGATGACTCCGTCATTTACGAACCGATTTTTATGATTTGTTTTATGTCGGAAAAAAATATTTCCAAGGTGGTCCCATGATAAAAAAATCATATCATCATTAGTTCATATTTGTCCACTGCTAGACAAAGGCCTCTCCACTGGATGCGAGAAACCGAAAACATATCACAGTGAGGTGCAATTGGAGAGGCCTAAACAGGGATATGATGATGACAAATCCGAAATCGAGGGGAGGGGCTGTACTGGTAGAAATCTGTTCTTTTTTCTTTATAATTTTAGTATTTTTTAGGAACGCCTGCGGCACAATGTGTCGGGGTGTGCGTGATTACAAAGTATGGCCTTAAGCAATTTTGACATTGCAGATAATTAAAGCTGAAGTCGGAGTACATGGGCCGGATTTTCAGGATTTGACGATTAACAGTCATAATAGAGAAAAAATGGGAAAGCACTTTCTGTAACCAGAATACGTAATTTTAATTGTAATTGTAAAACAAGCATGAAGCAATAAAATAATATGATTGTGATTAATTAAGTCATACATTGTAGTTAGAATGACGAACACGGTCGCGTACCAAAATTACTGAAACTCAAATTACTCAATGTACTCAATATATTTATTTGCGTTCTACAATGGTTGGTAACAGATGGTATAAATATAAAGCACATGACATTGTAGGTCCTGGTGGACACAGCAAATTGGTGTAGAAGAGCGGAAGATACTGTTTTAAACCTATTAATACTTAAAATTATTTCCTTAATGGTACTTAGTACCCCAGCTAATTGACATCATCTTATATATCAGTATCATACCTAACTTACTTAAATACTTATATTTACTTATTTCTCTAATTTATCCGTAAAATATTCCTTTATGCTATAATAACTTTTTTCAATCAGATGTTGTGGGTTCTTACCTGCTATACTGGACGTGTACTAGAGGCTCTTTTTCAGAGTCTATGTACGCAATGAAACTCTCTTACGGTAAAGGGAAATATCGTAATGAAACCCGAATATCATTCGTAATGTAAACGCTACAACGGCGATGGGCTCATTCCCTATCACGTGGGGTTAAATACGCTTGGCGTACGGTAGTAATTTGCTTATCAAGTACCTCTCGTCTTCAGATTAAACGGCGTGAAGACTATTTTTCAAGCTTTTATTTAACTTGTAATGTCTGTTCGGTTCAACCAATTGAGCTGAAATTTTGTACACACGTTTAATTCTTAATCCAACATGGCGGCACTTGCAAGATGGTGGACCAATTTAAGTATATAAAAGGAAAAGCTGACTGACTGACTGACTGACTGATATATCAACGCACAGCCCAAACGGCTAAACTTAGGCTCTTGAAATTTGCAACGGACGTAGCTTAGTTACCGTAGAGGCGCACTAAGAAAGGAATTCCAGAAATTCCCACGGAAACGGGAATTGACGGGAAAATATTATTGTATGAAAAATCTAAACCGCTCAAGTTAGACGCTTGAAATTGGGGATGCAGGTACTACTAAACTACGCGAAATCACGGGGCGTCCACTAGTTATGTATAATATACCTCTACAATGTGGGTATCAAATGAAAGGACTTCATAGTCCACGATAGGGAAGTCATATATATTGTTTTAAAAACCAAGAATGACTGATCAGACCAAAAATGACTAGATTTGAAATCCGAAACTGACGTTAAGAATAAAACGAGACAACAAAGTGGATGACATGAACGAGTGAAAGAGTAAGACTGGACTGACAAATTGTTAGTAAAAGTGACAGTTTGGATCCAGAAGAACGCGAAGGTAGTACGCGGCTTGCAAGTCTAGTTGTGTTTGGTCTGAGCGTTATTATATAACAAACCTTATTTATTGTTGAACTAGCTTTCCGCCCGCGACTTCGTCCGCGTGAACTTCGGTTATATTTTGCTGTATAAAGGACAACTATAAGAAAACTTATCATTCCTACGGAAATCTAAGTTTCCCTCAGGAATATAATTTTTTTCCGAGATAAAAAGTACCCTATTATTTAATCCGGACTTCTAACTATACGTATGAAAAATTTCAAAGCAATCGGTTCAGTACATACGGCGTGAAAGCGGAACAAACGAAGAAACTCACTTTCCGAGAAATAAATTGTCGCGATAAATACGGCGGTTGGCGGAAAAACAATTTCTAAAAAAAAGATAAATGGTCGTTCCGAAATCTGATGTGATGGCCGTGATAGAGCCGTTTCTCTGGAACGTGACTCACATCCCTTATCTATGTCGTTTCTTCCAATAGCAAAATTGTATGTACGGGCGAATGAACACTTTATTTAGCACAATATCGGTACTCTGTGTAAAAAGACCCCGAGCAATGGCCTTAGAAATGTTGTTAGGTTCGTCGATATGAACCACTGTTACTATGACGATAACGCGAGGAAAGGGAAAGATCAAACATGGCATATACGTTATTCCGAGGAGGCCTTTGCCCTGCAGTGGGATCCAGTAGGCTAGTAATAATATAAGCATAGTTTAAGCTGTAGTATTGTTGTTTGTGTGTTTTTATATTAAAAATAAATGTTTGTTGCTAATACAAAGTTTTATTGAAATCCGGTGAGTGGTACTGGCGTCAAAGAGTAACAAACATCGTAACATACATACAGACTGCCAAACTTTCGCGTGTATAATATTAGTAGGATTTTATAGTCCTTTATTTAAGTCTTACCTTCAATAGCCACGGAAAGTCTTTCCACAATCTGCCGGTGGTACTACACTCGTGTGCAGAAAATCCGGATCATATATAAAACACTAGCTTTCCGCTCGCGGCTTCGCCCCCGTGGACTTCGGTTATATTGCGGTATAAAGGAATATTTTTGTAATTTTTTTCCGGAATAAAAAGTACCCTATTATTTAAGCCGGACTTCTAACTATACGTCTGCAAATTTTCAAAGCAATCGGTTCAGTAGTTACGGCGTGAAAGCGGAACAAACAAACAAATAAACTCACTTGCCCATTTATAATATTAAGTAAGATAAATAAATTATACAGGGTGATTCTTGCACAAGTTAGCATATAGAAATGTCTTTAAATAGACTATCCACTGTTCGGCGAACAAAAAATACACAGAGCGATATTGTTTAATTGTACAAACATACTATACGTTCCGCTCGTTTCTCAGAGAGGTAGGCAGAGATCATTCGACCACTTGTCACGATCCAGGCATATCTCCTTCCCTTCACTTCCACTCATTTCTTCATACATGTTGATCTGATGCTGTTTCAGCTGAATCTAATCGATTAATGTTAATCATACGTCAACCAGAAACTAAATTGTTGTTAAAAAAAACCTATAGTTTTGAAGAAAAAGAACCGATTTTAACCAGTACCAGTCCCCCCCCCCCCACATGTTTTAAATTTCCCTCAATTTGTTTGGTCTGCCATTATCAAACCTGTCATGGAACCACCTTTGAAATATTTTCTTTCCAACAAAAAATAATTATCAAAATCATTTCATAAACGATGTGATTTCATCGTTTCTGAAATGAATTCAATTCCATCGATAATCATAAAAAAATCTATTTACGGAGAGAGGAAGCTTTTGCCCAGCAGTTTTGAAGTCGCTTAAAAACAAACACACTTCTCTATCTCCTGTATTATTATTGAAAAGTACAATAACGCGCACACGAACAACGGTCCTTTATAGAACACAACACCCACTCGACAACCCGGCCACTCGTCCCATAATGCCTGGATAACACATCGATGTCTGCCACTTAGCCAGCATTCAGTTAGGCCTGGGCACTTACCGACAATTTTCGCGCCGGTACGTACCTATCTACTTAAGTTAGTACTACCAAGATGGGGTGCCTGGTTGCTGTGCAAAATTGCGTGGCCGTAAATCCGATATTAAAGCGGTGTTGAAGACTTTCGAGATTGTGAAGTTGCCAGTTTCTGGAGTGGGTTTTGTATATCATATAATATTTTGTGATATGGCCTTGAAATAACGGTTTTAAGTTTTTTTTAAGAGCATTTTCTTTGAAAACTTGAAGCTAGAGAGGAATAGTGACAATTTGCAGATATATTGTTGAAGTGTACTTCTAAACCAAAATAATTGATGTTTCCTGGACACTATAGCTATATTATAGCTCTAATAGTAAGTAGATAAAGTTGTTGTTGCGTTCCCAAGACACACCCCCCCAGAGGTGCATCAGGTGGCGACAAGATCACATCACGCCGACATGTCTTCATAAACACTCCTAGCCTCGCTCCAGCTCACTCCTGCGACGAGCAGTTCACCTTCGACCCTTCGGCGCCACGATTGAAGGGTACGGTCTCTGGTAGACTTGACGCCTCTCGAAAGCGACACTAGGTAATTGTATTGCTGTCTGATGTGCTACGTGAAAAATGCTACGCGCTACGAACTACGATCTTGCTACGTTGGCGTAGACGATTTTTGAACACTTGACCCCAGTTAAAATTAGAAACGTAAACTAGGTAAGAGACTTCACGATTCGGGGAAAACCTAAGTCGACCCGCCTGGAAGAAGTGTAGTGTATGAATAAATCTTAGCGCTAAATGTACTTAGTAACTATACATAATTATATTGACAGCTTCGTGACTCAAACTGTCAAATACCTTCTGCCTATCGTTTATCTCTGTCACGCAGGAGCACCAAGATCCCTCTTAAAGCTACTCAAACGAATGTATGATAGATCACATACTACTTGATTTACGATGCCATTTTGACACCTAAAATCAGGTTTCCCGTAGTATATTATAACGAATTCAAGAGCACATGTGCTTCCAGGTACCAAACCTCGTACTTTATTAGGATTTACTGTCGAAAAGTCGTAAAAGGCACCCAATTCCCACTAGTTTGGATCACAATAAAATCGCCAACGACGACACCTAGCGGCAACGCGGGTAAATCTGCCAGATAGGGTGACTTCCGCCAGTCCGGGTTTTATGAAAGAAAAATCTAGGTTAAAATGAAAAATATTACTTCCCTGCAGCCCGTTGCATTGGTGGCTTGCTAAACAAACTTTCAACCTATCAAATTGACCTATTTGCTGGTATTTTTATCGGTAAAATTTATTCATGCACTAGCGTTGAAACAGCTTAAGCTACTAATAGACTAAAGCTACTTTTTATAGTGTTATGATGTTTAATCCGATTTTAAGCTACTAAAAAAAGGAGTTTTTCTCAAATCGATTTTATATATGCCTTTTTTATGTTTCTTCGTGGATAACTACGTCTTTTATAAACAGAGGTTTGTGTTTTTTTTTGTGAAAAGATGGTATTTCCTAGGTGGTTTCATGATAAGAATGTCAGGGTTTGATGACGGCAAATCCGATAAAACGAGGGGAACTTTAAAAAAATAATGGTCGGATAGCAAGAACTGGTTGCAGTCGGTTCTTTTTTCATTAAAATGATTATAATGAACTGTGATTTCTTTCTTATGATTTGGATTACACGCCTACTTCCATTACTGCAATGTGATTTCTGTTAGGGATAAAAAAGTGTAACAAAGAAAGTATTTATTTAAACATTGACAACTACAGCTTGAGTTATAAGTGTTGTAACAAACAGAGACTACAGATCTCCATTCGTCACAGTCCTGACATACCCCTTTCGCTTCATCTACATTCATACATCTTTTCATACATGACCTTCGGTTTCGAGTATTTTTCACGCCACCTTCGGCCAGGACATCACCAATCTGGTCTGTATATGTCCTTCTGGGGCGACCTCTACTCACCCGGCCCATTACATCACCCATATAAATCTCTTTCGGCAATCGCCTTTCATCCATTCTCTCCATATGCCCAAACCACCGAAGCATGCCCTTTTCAATCTTGGTCACTACGTCTTCCTTCAAACCGCAACCCGTCTTTGTTTTATATATATATAGATATTCCATTTGTATATGTGACAAATGTAAATAAATTAATAAATAAAATCGTGCATCCGCATGAACGGTGTCATAACATAAAAAAGTGTAGTTTTTGGGAAATCGACTTGTAAATATTTTTCTTCACAATTTTCACTTTAATTTTTGATTTAAGATCCAAACAGAATAAAAAGCAATCGCCTTCGATTGCTAATTTATTTTAGTTTGTAGTAGTAAATGTACACGTACAATTTGGAGAAATAAATACTTTGTATAGGTAACAAAAAAACGTAAATAAATGTGTAATGACACTTTTCTCGCTGATGGACGAGATGTCTAATGATGTGTGTGTGAGGGCTTACCGTTAATACACAGTAATGTAGTACTACATCAATATAATTTTCCTCGAACAATATTTTTTCGAGGCCTATGTCCAGCAGTGGATAAATATGGACTGATGAAGATGATGATTTTTATTTCTAGCCATCATCTACACAGATTTTTTATTCTAAATTATTGTGAAAGTTTCACGTAGTTTTTTACCATAGACAATTTTAATTCCTTATTTTTTCACGTTATATAGGTATGCCACATTTAGGAACGCTAGTATTTTATTTAGACAATAAAAGCATCTGTTAAGGGCAAAAGGCCGCTATATACAATAATATATCTTATACATAGGAACAACACTCATGTGCTAAATTTCGTTACTAATTTCCCACAGGAACGGGATTAACAGCCGGGATACAGCGAGTAATAAAAAAAACACTTTTTACTTACAAACGCTTTCTGAAGCCGCAAGTCACAAAATGATTTAATATTAAAAACATTTTTTATGTCAAAACCCTCTTAAAGCAGTGTAATGAAATTGGATCGTAAAATATAAAAACGCTACGTTCAAATCTAGCTACCGTTTCGCCAGACTTTGTACCTACTAAGAGGATAAAAATTCTAGTATTTAAAAGCAAATTGGCAAATTGGCGGGCGGTGACCGGTTATAGGCTATATACATAAGGTGAGCAGAAGTAGTTGTTGCTAAGAATTAATGAGATAGTTTATAAGAATAATATGGTTTATGTATTGTATCCATTTTATTGTATTTCATTTGTTTTATGGGCAGATATCTGTACAGGTATCATTAGTTGCCGATAAAGATCTTATTTCACACATCAAAAGTGTCTAGGGATCAAGTACATTTTAGAGGATTGCAATCAAGAATATATTTTACAAAAGCTGAATTCATTCATAATTTATTCAAAATGTGGTGATAAGTCATTGATGCAGGTATGGGAAATTAAGTAGGAGACCAATCCAGAAGATTAGATTTGATTTAAATAAATTAGATTTTTTTAGAGCTAAAAATGTTCTTGAACCTTAGACACTTTTGATGGGTGTATTACTATGTAGCCGTCATAACGAGAAAAAAATATATCGTGTCTATTATGCTGTCCTTCGATGTGTTGAGACCCTTACCACAGTATTTATAAACAGTTGAAACGTTGACTAACTAGTTGACGTATATCAACTTACTTGGCCACTTAAAAGAAAAGGACTATGATAAGTTATATGATAAGTATGATTCATCCTAAAAGGGTCATTGGGGCCGTAGGTTTCGGAGTGGTGTTCGTCAGCGGTGCCATATGGTCCGATTTCCATCGTAGAAGAAGGGTATTAGAGTGGACGAACCACCGTCCATCTCGAGGTGGAGCCCACAGGGGCGCTCGTTGGGTGGGCTCTGAAGAATGTCTTCTGCGTGCCCAGTAACCCCAGCACCAGCGAAGTTCGGTCGCTTGTTGCTTATAGCAGAAAAAACTTCTGGCAGGCATTTTGTGGTATGTATATAATTCGGCGTTGATGCTGCTTTGGTCTCGATATGGAATCGCAATCCCTGCACTAGTATTTTCTTCTGCGATCGCTTCAGTTTAGCAGGCGTTAGGTTATTTTGAAAGAGCTAAACTGTCGACTAACGTTTTGTTTCTGGATGTTTTTCATAAATCCAGGATTTGTCACTTGTCGAATGTAGTAAACGCGCCGTGACGATTGCTGCATCAAAATTTTGCACTTTGTCACCAATCTACACAGGCCTACTTCTGAGCTTCGGCAGTCGTGAAAAATGTTGTGAAAACTTCGTGAACTAATCCGCCGAGTGTGCTGAATCTTCTCGATCGTAATTCGTCTGTTAATTTAATTTTTTTTATTGTCAGCATACTTTCTTCGTTAACAGCTGACGTAGGACGACCACTGCTTTGCTCATCTCCCAAAGTTAGACAATCGCGTTTATACTCGTTATACCAGCAATAGATGATTGATTCTGAAGGTCCTTCAACCATAAAATAATTTCCAAGTTGATCAATAAATTATGCATCAGGTTAAACCGCATTTGAAATCCTTAAAATCATAGGAAGAAATGTTTTTGATTCAGATTTTAGGTTTTTTTTTATTTTACTTTAATTTAAATTGAAACTCTCAGAAAGGCAGGAAATTTGAAAATCGAACGGTTCGCAAAATAAGTGGCCAGTGTCTTATGCATAAAACTTTTTTTCCCAAAACTTTCTGAGTGGCCTGTTACTTAAAAAAAAGTAATGAAACTGTTGCACGTTGCACGAACTATTTTACGGAGATGCGACCATAGGCCTTGTTTTACCAGATAGATTGTATCCTCATCGCAAAAAGTAATTACTTAGGGCTGTAGGACATTTCCCGCGCATTTTGCTCCCGACTCCATTCAAAGCTTTGTGAGTGACAAAACATTTCTAATATTCAGGTAGTTGTGAATATTTAACTTCCTCACTCCAAACGCTCGTTTGTAAAAGGGTGAATAGTTTAACTAAATAGTTGACTTCCACAGTAAACTGTTTATTAAGTGCTGTAATTTTATGAAAGCGCTCGAGATTAGTACTGAGCTAGGTTAGTCTTACTAGATCAGTAAATAGTCTCAGTGATACTGGGCTAGTCTAATCATTCCTTATCAGGGCATCACATTTAAAAAATCTTCGTTCCAAACTAAAAAACATCAAAAACGACGAATTTTTTGGCAAACAAACATAAAAATCGAGCATTATTTAAGATATGGTGATAAAGTCTCCTTTGTTGAAGTCTCTTAAAAAGTGTTTCTTACTTACATACAAAAAAAAACACAACATGAAAAAATTTTCGATTTTGTCCCTATTATGAAGCAGCGCCGTAACTTGTTCTCAGGACTTTTTAAGCAACTTCAAAAAAGGAGATTTCTCAATTCTGCCGTATATGCCTTTTTTAGTTTGTTCGCGGATAACATCGTCGTTTTTGAAGATATTTCAAAGGTGGTCCCTGGATAAGGAAATCACGGTTTGATAATAGCATACTAGATCAATCGAGGGAAACTTCAAAATAATTTTCAGTCAGCTCGTGACCACGACACATGTAACTGTATCGAAACGTCGTCGGGTAAATAACGAAGGTAAGCTGAATCTGGTCAGCTGGTCTTTGGTCAATTTCGCGCCGTAGTACCCGATTTAACCCACCCAGAAGACAACTTACTCTTTAATTGATTTTGACTTTTATTACCAAGTAATAAAATTTAAAATAACTTGTCAGTCTTCGAGTACAGTGGATGCTAATGGGTTAAACTATGAACTTCAAAATACCGTAGAAGCGGGCTTGGTAGGTACACGTTGAAGTCGGTTGTTTTTTCTTCAAAATTATTTACACATTTACAAGTTGCGAGCCTATCTGTCTTCTATCGGGTGCATTTCGGTGAGTGTTCTACGGAGTTGCATAACCTAATACCCCCATCGCGTTTTTACAATAGGCCAACCAGGAGAAAGGCGAAACGTCATCCATACCAGATGGACTTGCCATTTACGCGAACCAAACGGTTTGCGTCCACTTTCATAGTGCGTACCGCCAGGATGTGGAACGACTTGCCGGAGTCTGTGTTTCCTGCGCAGTATAGTTTGAAGGTCTTCAAGTGGCGGGTGAATAGGTACCTACTGAACAAGTGTGCTCCATCGTAGACCACATCGCTGCTTAACATCAGGCAGGATGGTGGTCAAACGCTTGTTCATAGTGATTAAAAAAAAAACACATACAGTATGTGTACCGACGCAGAACATTAACAGAAATGTTCATGTTCAATTTCCCCTGAAGAGTTCCAAGTAACTTTTCTAACGACCGACTGCGATATGAGACCAATTTATTTATAGGGCTGACGAATTTTTATTTGCGATTTACATTTTCGTGAGCGCATATTTTTTTTCCCTTGCTAATGGAAATATGTCGGTAGAAAGGAGCGTTCACGTAACGAACGGCTCGGCAGTATTTCAAAATTGTTATCGAATTTTATTAAATGCCGCATAATGGCTGGTGGAAATTATTTTTAAGGGACTTAGTTCCTTGAAAGGATTCAATTACCATTATAATTTCATAATCATCCTCTGCCATATGACGTCCACTGCTGGGCGAGAGCCTCTCCCAATGATTTCTGTGGTAATTTTCGGACAAATGCCAAAAATCTGGTTCGGTTAGTAATCGCAGTGGACTTGTGTTTTAACTCACAGAGAGCGTTGTTGTCTGTCCTCTGGAGGATACCCTCGGTAGTCTTGCCGCGACTCCCATGACGGGACAAGTTGAGCTGAGGTGGTGACACGTTGTATTCTATTCGCTGACACCCTCGACTTACAAGAAGTTTGATAAAATAAGATATCATTCATCTTTCTTTTAAACTATTTATTTATTTAATACTTTATTGCACCAAAAGTACAAAAGGTGGACTTAATACTAATAGTATTCTCTACCAGTCAACCTCACAACATGGGAGAACATAGGTGCGGGTTAGTATTAAAAAAAACATGTAAGTAAATACAATAAAAAATCTAAGTAGGTACACACTGAGATATAACCGAACATTCTACAACAACAACTATTCACAGAATCTCAAAAAAAATCAAAAGATTTGACATAGTGGCTCTCAATACTCACACACTGGTACCGTGCGCAAAATATTCTGGAGGTCTTTAAGTCACGGGACTCACGGGTGATTATGTACCTAATAAATAAGTGTGCTCCATCGTACAAAGTGGCGTGCACTTTTGTACACGCGTGGGCTTTTACGACAAGGTAGGCAGTAATCCCCAAGGATTGACACCTATTTATAGTTAACCTGTTTTTACGAAGTATATGTACATAATATCTACTCATCCACAAAATATAGGACCTTTGTTAGCCTATGTCGTGAGTACAACATAAAAAGATCTAGCAATAACTCTATTATTTGGTCGGGTAGCCGAAGTACTAAGGTAGGCAGTGTCTTTTTGCCTATATGATGTGCACGCCACTGATCGTACACCACATCGCTGCTTAATATTAGACAGGATGGTGGTCAAACGCTTTTCACTATCACTACATAGCATAAATAAAAGTTGCCTTCCGCTGCTTGTCCTGTGTATTCTTATATCTTTAGCTCTACGTAATGGATTTTTATGTGATTTTTTTAATAGACAGAGTGATTCCAAAGGCAGGTTTTTATGTATAATACATGCATAACATACACACATACACTTCACGCCTGTCTCCCAGAGGGGTAGGCAGAGACTACAGATCTCCATTTGTCACGGTCCTGACATACCCCTTTCGCTTCATCTACATTTATACATCTTTTCATACATGACCTTCGGTTTCGAGTACTTTTCACGCCACCTTCGGCCAGGACATCACCAATCTGGTCTGTATATGTCCTTCTGGGCCGACCTCTACTCACTCGGCCCATTACATCACCCATATAAATCTCTTTTGTCAATCGACTTTCATCCATTCTCTCTATATGCCCAAACCTATTATTTATATTATTACTAAATATATAAAAGGAAAAGCTGACTGAATGACTGACTGACTGACTGACTGACTAACTGACTGACTGACATATCAACGCACAGCCCAAACGGCGAAACGTAGACACTTGAAATTTGGTACGGACGTAGCTTAGGTACCATAGGGGTGCACTAAGAAAGGAATTCCTGAAATTCCCATGGGAACGGCACTAAACGGGAAAATTCTTTTGTATGAAAAATCTAAACGGCTCAAGTTAGACGCTTGAAATTTGGGATGCAGGTATTACTAAACTACGCGAATGAAATCGCGGGCCGTCCACTAGTTATACATATTTACATTATCTCTCTACATGCATAACATAGATGGGTAACAATGATTATCAGAATTATACTCATACTAAGTAGGAACTGGCCGCTAGTTTATAGAAAAAAAAACTAATCGTGTTCCTGTTTCAGTGCTCTATACCCCGTCTTCTCCCCACACTAGGGTAAAGCGATGAAGATGCCTTACGTTCACACGCCCGGAAGCAAAAAACCCTAAAACGCCGACACATAAATGTAATGCATTTAAATGGCTAGATTTCCGACTCAACCAAAACCGTGATTTAGATTTAATCTTTCTTCGGTGTAAAATGTAAATGTGTTGGTGATTGAATTATTTTGAACAGCACTTGGGGATAAGTCTCGCACATCGTCATTTAGATATCTATATATATATAAAATAAAGTCGTGTTAGTTACTCCATTTATAACTCAAGAACGGCTGCACCGATTTGGTTGCAAAATTGGTGGGGAGGTAGGTTAGGCCCGGGAGACGGACATAGGATACTTTTTACCCGATCCTGTTGGTCGCGTCGCTATATAGAGGGCGTTATAGTTTGTATGAAGAACTGAAATTACGCGAATGAAATCGCGGGGCGCCCACTAGTATAATTATATATCACTAGCTATTGCCTTCGCGCGACTTCGTCCACGTGGCGTGTTAGCGTCTAACTTGACCGGTTTACATTTTTCATACAAAAGGATTTTCCAGTTAATTCCAGTTCCCGGGAGAATTTCGGGAATTCTTTTCTTAGTGCACCCCTTAGGTACTGTAGTATCTAAGCTACGTCCATTCCAAATTTCAAGTGCCTACGTTTAGCCGTTTGGTCTGTGCGTTGATATGTCAGTCAGTCAGCTTTTCCTTTTATATATTGGCGGAATTGCTATTTCGAAGATACATAAAGCTCAACTTATTTGTCAGTTGTATGTCAAGTACGGAATAACCAGTTTTTGTAGACCTATAATAACAGTTGTGTAAGTGATAACGCATTTATTGGTAAGGGGGTTATATTACATAATATAAAACAAAGTAGCCACCCGCTGTCTGTCCCTATCTATACTTAGATCTTTAAAACTACGAAACGGAAATGCATGCGGTTTTCTTTAGTAGATAAAGAGATTTTTGGAGAAGGTTTATATGTATTATACATGCATATAATAACAGAGAAACACTGTTAATAATGTATATTGGCAAAACAACGTTTGCGGGGTTAACTAATCTTACTTAATATTATAAATGAGAAAGTGAGATTGTTTGTTTGTTCCGCATTCACGCCGTAACTACTAAACCGATTGCTTTGAAATGTTGCAGACGTATAGTTTGAAGTCCGGTTTAAATAATAGTGTTACGCCCCGGGGTCCAGAAACAACGGCTAGAATGCCGTAGAGGTACGTCGAACATTCGAGGGGCCTAAAGAACATTCCAGTATCCAAGTCGACGCATACAAACCACTACACAGTGCCTATATGCGTCAGAATGTAGTAGAAGGATCTCGAAAGATCGAGAAAAGTGTGGTATATTTCGGAAGCCACAAGTACACAAGTACTTACCTTACCTCACCACAAGTAGGTATAAACCTACTTACCTACTGTTGGGTGTAGGTATAAACACGCGAGCCGGCCGACGCACCACAAGTAGGTATTTAATTATTATTATTAGAAGTCGACTCGAGAATGTACCTGAACCTACTCGAATGTTCTGGATTGTGTACCGTTGGTATATAAAGAGCGACGATCGAGTCGGCGGGACAGTTTCAACTAAACAGCGATACAGTGAAGATCAAGAGTGAAAATTAAAGAGAGTTAACAAGTGATTGTGTGATTGTAAAAGTGTTTATTAGCGGTCTTAGTTTACGATTGTAATTAGTTTGTGTAATTACAGTGCCGGAATAAAGTGTAATTCTTGATTTTCGTAACAGTGCATTTTTCTATCGGTACCCACCCCCCACGTACGTAACAATAGGCTACTTTTTATCTCAGAAAAAAAATGATGTTCCCGAGGGATAACAAAAATATTCCTTTATACCGCAATATAACCGAAGTCCATGCGGGCGAAGTCGTGGGCGGAAAGCTAGTACCTATACATATAAAACTAAAATTCCTGACTGGTTGTTTCATCACTGAGTTGGCGTTTTAGAGGCGAGGCGAAGTTGAGAGGGCGTTGATGGCCCAGCCCTAACCCTTGACCCTAGAAAGCTGAAATTTTGCTCATACAATGTTACGTGATATAAGAAAGGATTTAAAATTCACTCCCTAAGGGGGTAAAAAGAGGAGTGGAAGTTTATACTTTCATGTAATAGCAGGGAACATTGTTAATCCTTACGAATATTATAAATCGGAAAGTGAGTTTGTTTGTTTGTTCCGCTTTCACGCCGTAACTACTGAACCGATTGCTTTGAAATTTTGCACACGTAAAGTTAGAAGTCCGGATAAAAAATAGGGTACTTTTTATCCCGGAAAAAATTGATATTCCCGAGGGAAACTTAGATTTTTCCGTAGGAATGATAAGTTTTCTTATAGTTGTCCTTTATACCGCAAAATATAACCGAAGTCCACGCGGGCGAAGCCGCAGGCGGAATGCTAGTAATCCATATTGGCAAAACAACGTAAGGGTAAACGTGGGGTCTGTACCACGAGCAAAAAATCGGCTGCCTACCTACCCCGTGCTAGTAAAATGCGTGAAGCGTGTTTACCATTTCTTACATATTATCGTCTTTTTCTAGCAGAAAGTTGTACCATAACAATACTTCCGGCTAGTGATTTCTCAAGATTAACACTCACACACACACACATACACGCTTAAGCCATCGTGAGCCATCGTAAGTCCTTGAATCTAATGTCATGCCTATTTGTAAGGTAAAAATTCGCACGATTTGTTTGAGTAACAAGCGTACTAACATATCATAGCCTGAGAGGAGGGTAAGGCACTCGACTAATGTCCCGTCGTTAGTCAAAGTCGAGCGCAGAGTTCGGTAATGTTCGCGGACATTCGGGTTACTTCGGCTCTGATATTTAGACCGTCGATATGTAATACTTTTGTGTACTTGGTGTATCAAAGAAACAACAACAAAATCTTCAACTTCGGTACGAGAAAAATAGAAAAATTGGATGTGTTACTATGGGGTAATATAATAATTAACAGAGACAGGGGCAGAAATTCTTAAGAAACAAGCTAAGTATCGATTCATGTGAACGTGAGCGTAGTAAGGTTAAGATAACTAGATTATTAGATTAGACCGACTTTAAAAAGAAGGTTCTTAATTCTTTGGTATTTTTTTACTCCGACAGTGCAAAATCCATCCATGAAAAAACCTTAATCTGTCAAATTTTGCTAGTTAAAAACTGTTCTCCATTCTTTAAAATTGTAACTGGGTACATTTCGAAAAACCAGAACAGCACCTCTGCAATGATACGCAACTCCCGATGATGCTACTGGCATCCCCGCGTGCCTGCATAGTACTAGTGTACTTAACAGCAAAAGGATTGAATTTGGAAAGGATTAGACTATTTTTTGACGCAAATCTTGACAGGGCTTCTATACTTCACATGGGAAAAATTTCAAGCGAAACAGGACCCATGAACAATGAAAACACAGATTATACAATCAAGCGTTCTTAATATACTGGAACTGACGAGCCAGAGTTAAAATACTTTTGAGACCAGGCGGGGGCCTGGTCGGGGTACCATGAGGCCTCGAAGTAATATTGAAATGAGAAAAATATTACAAAAATACTAAATATCATGGTACGGGGACCAGGGATCATAACTGCTGCAATCTCGTAGTTGCATCGCTCTGGCATCGCACCGTCAAACGATGTGCATTGCTGGTTCCGTTACTCTCGTTAATCTGTGATCCTTAGTAAAACAGTAATGCATATCGTTTATAGCTGCGATAACAGACTTAGTCCCCTGATAACAGGTCGAAGGAACGTTGAACGCTTACGCGACTTAGTTAATCGCTGACTGATCTTCAATGCACTATAAACAAGCATTTGACCACCATCCTGCTGCACATCCAGCGATGTGGTCTACGATGGAACGCACTTGTTCATTAGGTACTTATTTACCTGTGACTTGAAGGCCTACACACTATACTACCTATTTATAACATGAAAAAGCTTGTTAACGACTGAAGACGCAATGAAGCCCTGACACGAAGCCTGTAATGTGGTCATCAATTCCCCAGAAAGGGGAGAATTGGCTTACTTAAGCTCCTAAGACACCCTGGGGATACATAGATCCGCATTCTGAAGCTCCCCTCAAGGACATATCTCTGTTCAACCTTTTGTCTCGCTTTAATCATGTTTAAGCAAACGAGACACAGGAGTGACTGATTTCTTTAAATAAAGACTTTATTGACGTACAGAAGCAGAGCTTTCTTTACATATACATACACATACATACATACATACACTTTACGCCTGTCTCCCAGAGGGGTAGGTAGAGACTACAGATCTCCATTTGTCACGGTCCTGACATACCCCTTTCGCTTCATCTACATTCATACATCTTTTCATACATGACATATTACAAATAAAAAATTCGAGTACTTTCCACGCTACCTTCGGCCAGGACATCATCAATCTGGTCTGTTTAAGTCCTTCTGGGGCGACCTCTACTCACTCGGCCCATTACATCACCCATATGAATCTCTAAATATACATACACTCACGTCTGTAATACGCAAAAGGGAATGGATAGAACTTTAGTGTCACATGGACCCTTAGCATATATTTAGCATAATAAGGACTCAAGAATTTTCACATGGACCTTCAGTAAAAAGTTACTATCTCATAGCCTGAATAAACTTAACTCTTTCCCGAACAGTAAACGCCTATAGGCGTCATAACATTAAAACATCTATTGTGTCTATTTTATTTTACTGTCCGCCAATGTGTTAAATCTCTAGATTCCATAGTTGGTATCTACGACGTGGGAGGAAGAAAGATAGCTAATGCATTTTATTTACTTCTCAAATCGTCATGGGATATGTTCTATCTTTATTAGAATTTTCACTTAAATGCTAAGGGTTAACAATGACCTCCACTGTACTGGAAGTCCTGAGTTGTGAGGTCCTTCTATTCTTCACTTTCCGATTTGAAGCTACTCGAACTTCGCTCCAGATTATTAGAACAAAACAGAGATATGGGATAAAGATGGATAAAGATTTATATGGAGTGACAAACGAATAGAGGCAGGTGCGCTGCGCAACTTCAAACGTCTCCAGAGAATAATAGGCCATACGCCAAGAGCCAGGAAGGGCTTCTTCCTACTAAATTTCTTATTAAATTGAGTATACAGGAAAACCTCGATGTACCGACTCTATATCTAAGAGTGTTTTCAAATGATACAAATCTAATAAAGTAATAAACGATTATTTTGAATCATTCTATTACAAAAACCGAATCACAACCCGCTGCGTAGTTTTAAAGAAACATGAGGACAGACAGCGGCGAGTAACTTTATTTCATGCTAGGTACAAAATATGTAAAACAAAGTAATATGAGTGAGTGTTTCTGTCACTTGTCATTGAATTGACAGATTTATTCTGCTCATAATATTACCGAATATTTTTGTTATGAAATAGATTTCTGATACGAATCCTCGAGCGGACGAAATATTGATTAACCAATCAAAAACATTAATTTCCATTTATTTCTGTCTCGATTATTAATTATTCCGTTTAGTATTGTTATCTGTATGATTTAGTCCGCTTTTGTAACTACTTATCTGTGTACAGTCAATTATTATTTATGTAAATAATATTATTACAAAATAACGAGCAATACCTTGCTTTGTTGTAACATTTGAATTTGTTTGTTGAGAGTTATGGTAATCCACTTGTTTTTAATAGGTAGGTAGTTCGAAGGAAGCGTCTGTTGTCCAGTTGGTCGGATACTTAACTTGCAATCTGGATGTCGCGGGTTCGAGTCCGGCTACTGAATATAATAAAATAGGATATAATAAAATAGGAATATTGTTCGGAGCCTATGAACGCAATTCAACGCTCGGACGATGAAGGACAACATCGTGATGAAACCCTCACAGCACAAGTTGTGTGGACCCTATAACGGCGATGAGCGCATCCACATTTTATCGTGGGGAAATGCGTTGTTGGGTTTCGTAGGACCCACCCACCCGGGCCCACTAAACCCCACGGTGACCGTTCTCGCGTTATTGCCGGGGTCCCCTGAACAGCCTGAGCCACTACATCCAAGAGTGGCCACAGCCGCGCTAGTTCCTCGCGGACCGTCTCCAGAATGGGGGTAATCAACGCACTCCCAGTTCACGATGTCGTACGGCAGTACCAGGGTCACCAAGGTACCGCCGTCGCCGCTCCTGCGACGCCGCCAATGCCTGCCACGTTGGGATTTAACCTTTAAGTAGTGACGTGGGTGTCCCTGGGACGCAATGGTTACAAATATAGGCATAATTCTGTTGGTTTTCAAAATACATGCCCCCCCTGCCCGTTACCTTTCCGTTTCGGCAATGCGAATCGTCATCGCTGATGCCCGCGCTGGTGGCGGCAACACGTGTGTCTCTACAACCATTTGGCTACTCTGAGACGTAAGGTCAGTATTTGTGAGGGTGTTTTTTTAGACGTCACCTCAGTACTAGTGCATTTTTTCCTAAGTTATTTGTTATTCGTCCATACGACTCTTGCTATAATTTTCAGGGTGTTGGATCTATCTGGGGTTAATTCGTTTGTGCTCTATAAGCAATGCATGAATGTTGCTGAATTTACTAGAGGGCAGTTTTTGTAGAACCTATCCCGAGATCTCGTTCTGCCACACTTGAAACGACGTGTTTACAATGATCACCTTCCGAGAGAGCTAAGACTCACAATAAAAAGAATTCTCGCTAGTGACTTACCAAATCAAACTGTGCCTATACGAAAAAACACAATTGCAGAGTTTGTCCGGCAAAGCTGAAGAGACGTACAAGGTACAAATGTGTTACATGTCTCACGTCTATATGCTGGAGTTGCTCAAAAACGACCCGCAAAGACTGTAACGATTGAGACTGATGCCTAATTCGTAAATAAAAATTGTTCCTATTTTTTATAAGCCTGAAATATGTAGAATGAGAGATGTTTATTTTTTTGTTTGAAAATAATTTTTATTGTTTATTTTTATCATTTCTAAGAAGTGCCAATTTAATTTTCTGTGATTTGAGGTTGTTCCTGAATATTTATAGTAACTGTTTATTTTTTAATAAATTCACGTATTTTTTACTGAGGTCAGCTAAATTAAACATCCTAGATTGTTTATCAAAATAATTACTCTTTTGAATATGATTATACCCACTCTCAGAGCCCAATGTACTTTCACGTCTATAAGACGTCATGTCACTACTAATGAAACACCATATGCACGTCACTACTTGAAGGTTAACCAAACGCTTGGTTTATTTTTGGGACATTTGCTTATCAAGTATCTCTGCCCACCCCAATTTTGGAATTAAAAGGCGTGAAGTGTGTATTATATATTGGTGTCAACTTCTTATGTTAATCTATATATATAAAAATGAATTGATGTTCGTTAGTCTCGCTAAAACACGAGAATGGCTGGACTGATTTGGTTAATTTTGATCTTGAATTACACGTGGAAGTCCAGAGAAGGTTCAAAAGGTGTATTTCTTCCAATACACGGACTACAAAGGCAAAACAAATGTTTGCCGAGATAGCTAGTGTTTAATTAAATTTATCCATCGAAACAAGACTGGATTGGCTTTTAATCCGAAATTTGTTGGCCACAAGCCAAACGCGCTTTTTGGAGTATAAGCAATATCTGTAGTTGACTGTACACAGAACGAAGAGGCTTTCGATGTCACCCGTCACAATTTATCTGAATCTATAACAAAGGTAATTCATAACTCCCAGACTTATGAATGGAGCCCAAATCTGTCTTTGTCAGAAATTGCTTACAGACAATTAGGTTCAATGCGGGCATGGACTAAACTATTCTAATGTAAATTGAACTCTATTTACTAAGATATAAAACGTATTGAGAGCTCCTGTAAGAATCACATGACCATAATTCATCATCAGCCACATAACGTCCACTGCTGGACCTCCCCCAATGAGATCCGTCATTTGGGGTGAAATGCCAATAATCGCCACGCTTGGCAGGCGGGTTGGCGATCGCAGTGGTGTTGTGGTTTAACTCACAGAGAGCGCTGCTGCCCGTTCTCTGGAGAGCTGCCTCGGTCGCCTCTTACGACCCCCATGACGGGAAAAGTTGGGCTGGGGTGGTGACACATGTATTCTATTCGCCGTCACCACACAGCTAGTTTATCATACTTATTGTGAAATAGAAAAAATCTCTATCTAAGTACCAAAGTTTGAAATATAAAAATAACCTCTGTTAACCCATTAGCACCCTCTGTACTCGGGGACTGACAAGTTATTTTAAACTCTATTACTTGTCAATAAAAGTCATAATCATTTAAAAAGTAAGCATTCTTCGGGGCGTTAATGGGTAAGTAGATTAACCACTTGGGTTGGATGAAACTATACAAGGGAATATACCTACACTAGCTGACCCGGCAAACGTTGTTTTGCCAATATACATGGAGAGAATGGATGAAAGTCGATTGACGAAAAAGATTTATATGGGTCATGTAATGGGCCGGGTGAGTAGAGGTCGCCCCAGAAGGACATAGGTTGACCAGATTGGTGATGTCCTGGCCGAAGGTGGCTGAAAAGTACTCGAAACCGGAGGTCTGAAAGTATATAGTACTGATGTATGAAAAGATGTATGAATGTAGATGAATCGAAAGGGGTATGTCAGTACCGTGACAAATGGAGAGATAGTCTCTGCCTACCCCTCTGGGAGACAGGCGTGAACTGTATGTATGTATGAATATTATTCATGGTCCCGTGGGAATTTTTGTCTTATTTAAGCTTCCCATGCCCTGGGGTATGCAAAGCCTCTCAATTCTTCTGTTTAGACTTTTCATACCAACGGTTTTTTTTTTTCAATAAATCCATTTAGCGTGGGCATTTTGGGAATTCCCTTAGTTCCTTACTATACCTGTATGTAAGGAACTAAGGGAATACAGTCAAAGATCTCTATATTACGATGTCTACAGTAGTATTGTACGTTACGACGTTATGTCAAGATAATACAACTGAGATAATAATATAGGTACTGTTCGCCTATTAGTGTCACTATTTCAGTTGTTATGAGCTACATACACAACGTTCATACATACCCGAGTAACATCACGCCTGTAGCCATAAATAATTCCCACACTCCACGTCGGCTTACTCTCAGAAAATATTTCCCGACTTAACTTTGTCCTTTGTGAATAAATACTGATAGTTTCTTTTTTGTTCCGAAAAAAAGGAACAGTTACAGGAACTACTGGGGAAACGTCGAGCTAATACACACATTCATAAATCTTCCGTTTCCGGCACCGAGTAGACAGTTTTTCGCGCTTTAACATTCCTTTTCGTGGATAAAAGATATCATTTTATTCCTCTGATTAACGTATGTATACGTATATTTCGAATTCAAATCATTTGTTACAGACCAAGGGAGTCCATATACAATTATTACAATGCATACTAAAATTAAAATTATAATAAAATTAAATTAAAAAATACACAAAATCAGGTACCTACTTTTTTAAGTGAAGCTGTACCACCCAATAGAGCAGCATTGGAGAGTCCCTATTCTCTGGCCTATCCACAAATGCCTTTAGGATTCCGTTGGAGGAAGCGCGCAGGTGAGAGAGCGAGGAGACCGTTTTCTCATTATAGCATATACACACATCCAAAGTGTCTAGGAATCAAGTACATTTTAGAAGATTGCAATCAAGAATATATTTTACAAAAACTGAATTCATTCATAATTTATTCAAAATGTAGTGATAAGTCATTGATACAGGCATGGGGAATTAGGTTGGAGACCAATCCAGAAGATTAGATTTGATTTAAATAAATAAGATTATTTTAGAGCTAAAAATATTCTTGATCCCTAGACACTTTTGATGTGTGTATATATCGGTTGGTTACCGCTCCAAAACAAGTTGATGAGATATCATACATACACTCCCGTTTGTAATACCCAAAAGGGATTGGACAGAACATTAGGATCAGACTGAGGGTGCTACGCGGCTGAGTGTCTAAACTTTCTTAATAATAAATGTTTATTCACTAAACTACAAAAAAGGAGCCTAACCCTTATTTTTCGTTATGTGCATCTATTATCTATATACTATATCTCAAAGTCCTGACTGAATCATTCTTCAGTGACTTATCAACTTCCAGCCCCAGCCCTTAATCCTAAAAAAACTGAAATTTTCAAACTCATCCCGTAAGAGGGTTTAAAGAGGGGAGAAATTAATATCACAAAAACGGCAATTTTAGAGTTACGGTTCTAAACAATGGTGGTAGTATTTTTAGAATAGAAATTAATACTTACTCGCGGGGCGTCCACTAGCATCTCAGAATTATGTTGTAAGCTAACAAGTTGATTCATGGCAAAAAGTGATATTCCTTACATACATACACATACATACACTTCACGCCTGTCTCCCAGAGGGGTAGGCAGAGACTTAGATCTCCATTTGTCACGATCCTGACATACCCCTTTCGCTTCATCTACATTCATACATCTTTTCATACACGACCTCCGGTTTCGAGTACTTTCCACGCCACCTTCGGCCAGGACATCACCAATCTGGTCTTTATATGTCCTTCTGGGGCGACCTCTACTCACCCGGCCCATTACATCACCCATATAAATTTCTTTCGTCAATCGACTTTCATCCATTCTCTCCATATGCCCAAACCACTTTTCCTTCTGATATTAAAATACGATAAGATCGAAAATCGCGAGGTTCCTCTGTACTGAATATTCCTTCGGCCGTGTATGATACTGGTTACCAAACTCCGGTATCATACGCGGCCGAAAGGCTGAATACTTGCCAGTGTCAGGCTACTAGTTCGTCCCGTCATACAGCATTTTTATAAAGTTAAAAAGTTAAATTTTTGACAGCCTCAAGTGCCTTGGCTAGAGTTATTGAGAATTGAGAAAGAGAGAGATAGAATACCTACTTGTAGACAAAATCAGCGTGACAACAGTGACTGTTGACAGTAACACATAAATAGAAAATAGCCGAGTAGTTCCTAGCTAAGCCCCTAAGACATAATAATATACCTCTACATTTTATGCCGTGATAACAAGGATTAAGTTGCATTGGTATGTGAACTGAGGTGATATAAAAGCTTTCAGATTCAATACATCCTATCGCAGCAAGCGAACGAAAGAAGAACCTCTTAATTTTTTTGACGTCTTTAAAGAAAACACCAATTAAATGGAACATGAGTCAAATTGCTTGACTCTGCCTACATCAGGGCCCGCTCAAAGCCAGGACCACAACATTATATGACAGGAACAGCGCTGTATAAGTGGTATAGCGTTGTCACTGTCACACAGCGTAAACAATATTACTGTAAGACCTCATGGTACGGGGCCAGGTATATTTAGGATTTGGAAGTGCCGAAACATGTAAAGCAACAAAAAAATATTATTTTATTATTATGGAAGTGAGTGATTTTAAGCATCTTTCACCATTTTCATACCAAGGGAAAATACCACCTACGCGCCTAGAGGTTTACGTCGAAAAGCCTAGCTTTTTAACCGACTTCAAACAAAAGCCAGATTGTTTTTTTAGAATACTCCTCATACTTGAATGAATAATAATAATGTCTTGATATATATAAAACAATGTTTAGCAAAGATATTGAAAGAAGAGTGAGTGCGGGTAATAAGGTTAACGGTGCCCTTCGCAGTGTTATGGAGAGCCAATTCATGTCGGAAAAGGCATGATTGGAGGAGACAGACGTGAAGTGTATGTATGTATTTAAAACTCCTCCTGACTGATTCATGTGGATGAATCAGTCTTGACTAGCCCAAACTCTTGACTCTAGTAGGCTACATTTTTGCAGAGGGGTTCTTTTCATGATGCATAGGATTTTCCTACAGAAATCCCCTGAAGAACGGGGAAGAAGTTTATATGAGAAAAACAGGAATTTTTGTGCTTGTTGGTAGTATTTTTGAATAAATATTAATTCTAAAACTACGCAAGTGAAATCGCGGGGTGTCCACTAGTAAAAAATTCAATTCAATAATCATCAAAACTGGCTTTGCCAGAAGATATTTATATTTCATTCAAATTCAATTCAAGCGTTCCAAACAGCCCCTCATTTTCCAAATATCTTCATTTTACCGTACTGTAAATGTGACACAAGTCTTATCGCGCAAGTTCATGTTACGGGTATGGTAGTAAACCGTTCCATTTATAAAGCAATGCCCTGTCCGCGCCCGGTTATCCGGGTATGATTGAATCGTAATTGGTCCGGGTTTAGAGCGCATAGGTACCGGATAAGACCGGGGCGCACGGTTACAGAAACTGGTGTTATGTTGTTCTTTATGACTCCAGTATAGCCAATAAAGAGACCCACCCATAGTATATATACTCGTACACATAGATACATTAGTTTTTTTCCAAAAAAAACACACAAATAATTACTAATTCAGTACAATATACTACATGCAATGCGAACTATACCTAATTATACTACATATACCTAATTATACGGTAAAGTACGGAAATCTTGATAAATATCAGTTGAAAAAAAAATAAAAGTACCTACCTACATCCGTCTTCACAAGGCAAGCTTTATGAGTATCGTCTTTGAAAACTTCATGAGCTCATCTCATTACTCTTTGACAAATAAATGGACAATTCCATTCTATTTTATGTGCACTCACTCGACAAGGAATTCTTGGTACAAAAGCTGGGGTTGTAAAGTCAGAGTAGGTACCTATCTACAGTCTGCCAAAAATGTGGTCTATCAGTTTTTAAGGGACTTCAAAAATGGAATCTTTCAATTCGACCGTATATATGCTTTTTATGTTTGTTCGCGGATAGCTCCGTCGTTGATTAACAGACTTTTTTTGGAAGAAGATATTTCCATGATGGTTCCATGATAATGAAATCAGGGTTTGATTTAATTATGGGATGGTAAACGGCAGGCAGCTAGTACTGTTCAAAGTCGGTTTTTTAATATTAAAATAATACACACACTTCACGCCTTTTGATCCCAACACTGGGGTACTTGCTAAGCAAACACTCACGGTTCACCAAGCGTATTTAAACCAAAGTGACAAGGGGTGAATCTTTAAAATTACGAACTTCCTGTGTCACTTTAAAATATCAATATATTTATCTATCTCTGGTTAATTTTCGCGCAGTAATACCCGTTTTAAACTTTTAATATCATGTCAGATAGGCCCTATTTCCAGTTCAAAGCCGATATGATATTATTGATTACCTGTTACTTACCTAGGTATTATTCCCAAACCTAGAGCTACTTTTATATCGTAATGGGATAATATGTGTAAGGATGTTCAAGTGTGTGTGTAAATAAATAAAATAAAAAATTAGTTTCAACCTTACGATGTTAGACCAGATTTTGACCCGACTGTACATACAGCACTGTACGTACAAGACTTTGTGAGGACCTCATAAATATGCTTTATGATTCTTGCCGTTTTGTTTAGGTATGACAAAAAAAAGAATGTTTCATGTAGGTATTCGTTTTCCTGAGCGTTTCCTACGTTTTACGAAGTCCCGAAGAGAATAAATGACTTCGTTTTATTATGTTGCTGATTTCTCACAGTGTGACTGTAGAAATGTAAAAATTTGTGATCAATTCTATACAGGATGATGTAGAAAATTACTTTTTGATTCGAAGTCTTATGTTTCTGAACACCCTACTGAATTCATTTTAGTTGGACGTGTCTATGTCCCAAAATTACAAACTTGAAGACTTGTAGACCGCGCAGATAACAGACTCCTGACAAGTTATTACGTACATATACATACATACACTTCACGCCTGTCTCCCAGAGGGGTAGGCAGAGACTACAGATCTCCATTTGTCACGATCCTGACATACCCCTTTCGCTTCATCTACATTCATACATCGTTTCATACATGAC
>SJJU01004613.1:0-26014 GCA_012932125.1 Conopomorpha cramerella | reverse complement strand
TAACCTGCAAAAATTATCTTTCGTTAAACACCAAGAAAATTAAAGAAATTTTATAAACAACGTTAGTTGCCGCGAGGTGTCAACTTATGTAAATAAAAAAATACATTTCACGCCTTTTAATCCTAAAGCGGGATAGGCAGAGGCACTTGCTAAATCACAGTTAACCAAGCGTAGGCAGTTAACCCAACCTGATTGGTTGTGATTCCACAATCGTTTCTTTAGTTATAATTAATCCTGTAGGTATAATTTATATACATTTTAGGTACTTATTTGTGATCTAATATGTTACAGAAACATGAAAGAAATTTTAAAACCGGTATTCAAAAATACTTTGTGCTAATGTTTTTGCGTAGGATTATTGTTGTTTTGGATGAAAATATGAATCTATTTACGTACCTCGAACAAACGGCATGCGAAGAAGCTCCTTCAGCCATTATCACGACATTTACACAGATTTTAGCTAAGTACCTACGATCTACAAGTATCCTTTTTTGTGACGGAAAATCAAAATACAAACATAATCCCATGCTGATCTTAAGGTGGGTACAGACCAAATTACCGTACTGACCGTAATTTAACAATCGCATCGAGCTGGTATAAAATCAGTGTAACACTACGTACTGATTGCACAAATGCTCGCTGTGTAACACGTTACAATACGCCTCGTAACATTGGTCAGTACCCACCTTTAGATGTAATAAAAATAGGGCGGATTTGCTGGAATGTCGTTGGTGCCGACTGTGGAATTTGGAGATTTAGGTTTATTTAGGCTTCGAGTTATAATCTTAGTTATAAGATTATAGACGGGTCCATATTGACGTTTTAACTACATATTATGCTAAACTACCTCTCCGCCCGCGGCTTCACACGCGTGGACTTCGGTTATATTGCGGTATAGAGCACAACTATAAGAAAACTTATCATCCCTACGGAAAAACCCAATTTTCCCACGGGAATATCAATTTTTTCCGGGATAAAAAGTACTCTATTATTTAATCCGGACTTCTAACTTTACGTATGCAAAATTCCAAAGCAATCGGTTCAGTAGTTACGGCGTGAAAGCGGAACAAACAAACAAACTCAGTTTCCGATTTATAATATTAGTAAGGATTAAGCCGAAGGGTGTGACCCTATCGTTCTGTCCACCAGTGTGTGTCTGTACGTACATTGTAAACACAAACTGAGATCCAGACGTTAATCACGGAAGTCACATATACTGCCTTAGACCAAAAACAACTGGACTTGCAAACCTAAACTGACGTTTAGAATAAAACGGGGCAAAGATACGAAAAACATGCAGGAGTGAAAGAGCAAGAAACAGTATCTTCTGTCCCTTACTGCGTATCAGGGTAAATCTGGATCCAAACTGTCAAATTCGTAGTAAATAAATAAATAAATATTTTTACAACACACATATTGCCTTCATCCCATGTTAAGTAGCTAAATCACTTGTGTTATGGAAATCTGACAACGAGATATATTTACTTATATTTTTTCATTTAAATATATACTTATATAGAGGTAAATAAACACCCAGACACATCCAACAAGTACTTAAAAGCTCATCACCTAAGCACCTGTCAGCGGTGGGAATCGAACCCACCACCCTGCGGAGCAGAGGCAGACATGCTGACCACTACACCAACGGGCTAGTAAAAGTGACAGTTTGGATCCAGTTTCATTTTCCAGACATTTTTGTGGAAAAGAGACAGACTGAAGGTGGTACGCGGCTTGCAATTCTAGTTGTGTTCGGTTTGAGGCCTCAGCACAGCGTTTCAAGAAAGAAGTGACAAGACATAACGCGCTGCTATTGGTGAAATAACTTGGAGTCGCAGGATGCGTGAGATAACAGCCAATCAGAGTGCGTATTTGTTCTTTGTCGTGTCTTTGCGTTCACGTGGCAGTGACTGCAGCAGGCCTAGCACGCGCCTCAAGAAAGACATGACATAGAACAAATACGTGTTCTGATTGGCTGTTATGTCACGCTTCGTGCGACTCAGCTAGTTTCAACAAATCGCAGCGCGTTATATATCTTGTCACTTATTTCTTGGAGTGCTGTGCTAGGGGGGTAGGAGTGGCAAGAAATATTAGAGAATACATTAGTATTATGTCCACCCATTGTACTTTTGGTGCATTTTAAATTATACATTAAAACGTCAAAGTCGCACAGTGAGTGATTATACAATTCTTACATTCTCACCACTTAACCTTCAACATTTGTGAAGATGCACTCTCTCGTGACCAAGCGTATTTGGTAAGTTGACTTTATGTAACGGCTCCAGGAAAAACCTTCCTCCAGAGGTGTTATTAGCGTGTTATTCTATTGAGATTCAAGAAGATTCAAGTAGTTTTTGAAGATCTTTTTTAATATATGTAAATAAATATTGAGACCACCTGTGTTTCTTACAATGCAATCAATACGAAGTACTTATAATAAGGCATGCTTATGCTGAGTGCTAAAGGCGACTTGTCACCAATGGCCTTAGCCTATTTAAGCCCTAATTGTCACACTAGAAGTGACCTTGAACACATTATGAGAGAAAACTTTTTCCATCGCACTAGAGATAAAAGGTTTTGCTTACGTATGAAAGCTTAACTGTCAAACGTTTAATGGCAATATACTTAACCCTTAAACAAACAAAGGCAAGTATATTGCCACTTGACCAACAAATACTTTGAACCTTATTGAATGGACTTATTCACTGGAATTATCTAGAGATTTCAGAAAAGGTATCCAAGAATATAAGGTATGTAACACTACAGGACACATACCTATTTAAACATTAAACAATAATTTCACATTGAACTTAAAAGCTAGATTGTATGATAAACATCACCCGGGTTTATGTGATGGAGTCGGTAATTAGAATAACAAACGTCAATAGAGTCCAAAATCCATCAGAAAAACACCAAACCTGGTTTGATTAAGGAATAATAACATGTCAATCGTTTTTCTCATATCATGTGTAATCTATCTAATAGGGACAGACAGGCGACATTGTAAATCTAATAATATAGACAGACTATTGCCCGTATCCTGAAACATGAAATCAAAAAAATACCCTGAAAATAAAACCAGTATTCAGATGTCGCTTGAGCATAGCTTGTCTTAAAATTTTATACTTCAGATGAAAATATAATAAGCTGATACCAGCAGCTTTTAGAAAAATGTCAGTGCGCGTTTCTTAAAAAAAAACCGTGTCTCTTTTATAGAAACGTGATTGGAGCAAGATTTGAGCTAGAGCAGCGATCTCACCTTGAGGAGAGTTTCAGAGTACGGGTCTTAATGTCAAAGTATTGATAAAAATCGTGAGTAGTTTTTGCGTGACAGAAGGGCAAACATCCATCAATGGAGCTTCGTAATATTAGTGAGATTAGATAAGATAAGACAGAATAAGCGATCACGCGTTATAAAAAATGGATCAAAAAGTCTTTAGTCGACCTTCATCACTTATTTTTTTGGGCATTTTCCTCTACCTATCTAGATATATGAAATAATACTATGTGTTCCAGCGAATGCTAATTTGTAATACTATTAGTTACTTACATACCTAATGCCATGTTTGTAGACATTACTACGAAACGTATAATGTATGTAAGCTTAAGCTTCCTAAAAGCTGAAAATAATTTATTTGTCGTGCTCTGACTTATTACTCCTATTGGAAGGAAAACAAGGTCACCTAATCTCCTACTGTATAATGAATTGTAAAGAGTCCAAACACTTTCTGCAATCCATGTAAAAAAAATTAAAAGTTTACTATTTTAAAAAATACACCCGAAAATGTTTAATAACTTAATTGCTATTTATTGGTGACACCTGTAATTATGCTTAGCAAGGACATCTGTTAGCTATTTGATATTAAGAGATCCGATCATATAGTGGATGCAAGTGATAAAATTTCAAAAATATTTTTTCCATGTGTCATACACAAATCTAAACCCCGCTGCTTTTAAAATGACGTTCATCGTTAACACAGTTTCATAATGGCCGTCAAGCGTGTGTCATCAGATCTGTCACGAAATCTCGACACCCCCGATTTCGGCATTCATTGTTCAATAAAGGTAACAACAGTTAATGGTTGTGGATAATGCACGGCACGTGACCCTGGCCAATGGGCCTCGCATCTGTCACTGTTTGCGAAAAGGGACCCCGAGTAGGGGGGCCACAATAACATTAGCAATACTTGACAGTAAGTAATGTGTGTCAGTAGCCTGCACAGCATATAGGCAAAAATACACTGCCTACCTTAGTATTTTGGCTAAACGACCTATTAATACAGTTATTTCTAGATATTTTTTTGTTGTACTCACGACATAGGCTAACGAAGGTCCCGTGTTTTGTGGGTGACTGTATTGTATATACAACTATATTTCGTAAAGACAAGTTCCCTATACATAGGTGTCAATCCTTGGGGATTACTCCTTGGCTTTCACGACAATGTAGGCAATTGTCGTGAAAGCCAGTGCACGCCACTGATGTGTGTGGTACTATACCATAACAGTCTTTTAACTTGTTCAACTGCAGTAATGCACAGAACGGTACGTTGACATTACTTTTTTTTTTATTTAGCATGGTTCGATTCCCACTTTACTGCTGGGCAAAGGCCTTGCATTACTGATTATTATTTGTTTTCTAAAAAAATAAAGTTATTATAAATTAGCAATAGAAAGATACTTAAGAAATTTTCATTGAAGCTTTACTTCGTTTGAACGAACTTCAAAGTCATCAAAACTTTCGCCAATGAAACGTATGTCAAAAAACTAAAAATAAATTTACCTCTTCATACAAAGTTGCAATTCGCTGATAGGTAAGTTTGTAATAAAGAGATGACATTTTTTCGTATTGGCATAGGGTTCCTTGGGAGAAAGGTGTGTGGTATCATGAGATGAGTTGATTAACGTTGTATCATCGTCATCATCAGCCGATACTTGTCCAATAACTTTTAACTTTATATAATCCACAAGAACCTTTATACTCAAACTCATTCATCACATTAATATGCCTATCACCAATCAATCTCCACCCAGTTAAGTACAAATAAAATAAATATTGTAATTGACTTGGCTAGAAGCCCGTCAATAGCAAAACGTCTGGCTTAAAACCGTGTATCTCTAAAAGGAAAAATAAAAAATAATAATAATCTAATATATAAAATTTCCAAGTTACAATGCTAGTTACCGTACTCCTGCGAAACGGCTTTACCGATTTTTAGCAAATTTTATATGCGTATTCAATAGGTCTGAGAATCGGCTACTATCTATTTTTTTATGCATCTACCAGTTGTATTTCTCCCAATACACGGGGCACAAAGGCAACTTATTATGGCAAAACGAATGTTTGCCGGGACAGCTAGTCTAATATAATAACTTTCAACTTCTTCGTTTTCAACTTCTTCTTTCTTTATGTCTTTTTATTTACTTGTTTTTATTTTATTTATTTATTTTCAAACCTTACACTAACAATACAGTATTTACCAATGCGCTAGCGTATGTGACTGAGTAAGTTATTTATTTTATTAAATAATTATTACATTCCAACAAAACAATAAATTAGACAACAAATAACAATCCAAATTTCATCATAATAATAATCTAAATAAAGATATATAGAAAAAAAAAATGTTAACGTTATGTAAGTCACTTGAATTGCCCACCAAAAACTTGATACATTTGCAACGCACAACAAAGTCTGACCCAACGGTCGTTAGTCAAAGAAAATTAGTTTAAATTCTCATGTGCCATTAATGGGAGAGGGTCCAAAATTTTATGGCAGACATTTACGACCGCCAATAATCAAAATGGAGCAGCGAAACCTTGGCTGGATTTAGAGTCAATTTTAATAACCTTACGTGTTGCGTCATTTCTAAAATAACTGTAGTCTTTATAAATTAAATAATTTATTATTAATAAATTATCCTACATTTACTACGTGTCCCATTCTGGATACTTAAATACGTTTAAGACATAATTGAGCAATACAGAGTGTAAAACGACCCCGAGCAATACCCTTACAAACGTTGTTCGACTCGTCAATATGAACAACTTTTAATATGTAGAGAAAGTTAGGAAATGACAAAAAAAAATTAATTCTGGCGTGAAAAGTGCCCTAAACCGTAGATCATATTATGAAAAGATGTCTTAATTTATATGAAGCGAAATGTATATCATATCATGACCGTATCAAACGGAGATTTGTAACCTCTGCCTACCCCTCTGGCAGTCAAGTGTAAGCACTAAGTTCTGTAAAAGCGATCATCTTTATCCAGAGTAAGACCACGTCGGATATTTATTATCGACGTGCTACGGAAAGGCAAAGTAAATAAAACCTATGCAGTTTCGCTAAAAAACAAATTCTTCTTTTTTATTATTATTCGGTAACATTTCATTATTTGTCCCGAGCATGAATAGGTGCGTTATTATTGTATGGCTATAACATCATCGACCAAGTTAAGTTTGATTATACTTTGAATAGCGGCACTGTATGGACCGTATGGAATGCCGCTCGTATCGGAAAGCCCAATTGAGTAAATAGATTAATTTATAAAGCCGAAGCTTTGAGAACACATTTCGGCTATCACTGAGACCTATTTTGTTTTTAAATATGTTGCGAGTTATGCTTCCTTTAATTGGACGTAGTTACACAGAAAGGACTCAATTTCCAAAAGTTACTTCGGAGATATTGAGCTTTAAAGTTGGATGCGCTATTGACCCGCCATACATGTGGATTGAGTCATGGTAGGTACATAAAAAATAGGTTGTAGTAAACTTTTTTGTGTAAATGTTTTTTTATGTGATGGATATGTCTTAACTTAGCACCCTGGTATAGCTAACACAATTTCGGGCAAAGTGTGGATTTGAGTCCTTTCTGTGTAAATACGTCCAATTCTAATAGTATCAAATTATTCAATTAAGTGTACCCTGTAGGCCTATTCTTGACAGAATTTGTCACTTGTAGGTAGGTTATATTTAAAATACGGTATAACCAGTTTTCCTGCATAACCTTTGCATAAGTGACTGCGCGTTTATCTGTAAGGGGGTTATACATACAGCATGTCAAATGACTCACAGAGTTCGAGTACCGATTATACAATAAAGTGTAGGTCAGTATCGGTCTGGTTATACATATACTAGCTGACCCCGCAAACGTTGATTTACCAATATGTATTATACATGTTCCCGTGGGAATTTCTCACAAACCTGTCGTATTAAAGCTTTGTATACCCTAATGTACCTACATGCCAAATATCAAGCCTCTAACTTCATCGGTTTAGACTTTTCATACTAACGGTGAGAGACCAATATCTTAGCATTCCATGGATTCACCGTGCGAGAAGTGCCGGGTCCATAAGCGTGTGTAAAAGGAGGAAACTGTGCGCTAGTGTTTGGGACTTGCGACCCAAATGTAGGTTTAAGGTGGCCCCCTTGCGACGCGTCAGCACTCGCCTTCACCAGCGCCCATGTTCCCCCTTCTACCTATCCAAATCTGGTATGATCCTACCAGTGCCGCTTTTGAATTTCGTTCGAGTAATGAGCTTACCGAGGCTCTTGGTAATCCGAGGTCTTTAAATAAGTTATAGAGGGACTTAGCTGGAATTCCCCTCGCGCCTACTTCTACGGCATAGAGTGTAACCAAGAAGCCGTTCTTGGTTAACTCATTTGTCAAATCAAAGTATTTATTTGTCTTTGTAGCGTGGTCTTTAGGTATGTTTGTTTCCCACGGGACGGTAAGTTCTATAAGTATTACGCGCTTCTTTAATCTCGAGAAAAGGAATATATCGGGCCTGGATGCCGAAGTGCAGATATCTTCCGGGATTCTGTAGTGTTTCTCATACGCGTCTACGAGTAGTGTCCAGTCAGTGGCAGTCGCCAGTACCGAATATGGTTTTTGAGGTGTTTTCTTTGAACTGCCTTCCTTCACAAACTTGATGTCATATCATTCCAGATATATCCCGTTCACGTAAGAGTTTCTGGAATTTCTCTTTTAGTGCACTCCTTCGGTACCCTGCCAAATTTCATATTCGTACGTTTAGCCGTTTGGGCTGTGCGTTAATTATTTATCATTCGGCCAGTTTAGAAGATGTCAGCTCGTGACCACGGCACATGTAACTAACTGTGTCACATCACATGTAACTAACTGTAAACAAGGAAGGTAATCAAAAAGCTTATGTTTGGTTGGATTTCGCGCGATTTTTTTTAAATAATGTTAGTGCGCTTTCTTTAACAGCGACATTCTTTAATAAATTATACAAAAAAACCAACGCAACGCTTGTATGGTGAAGGACAACATCGTGATGAAACCCGTCACGTCGCATCGTTGGGTTAAATACGCTTGGTGAACCGTGGGCATTTGCTCTAGTAAGTGCCTCTGCATACCCCGCTTTGGGATTAAGAGGAGTGAAGTGTATTTTTTTTTATATAAATAAACACGTCTTGCAAGATTCGTGTCGACGTCGTGTATCATCGGCGTCGAACCCGACACCTTTCTTCCTCCCAGCTGACACCCGACACCGCGTCTCGAGTGTGTGTTACTGTGTGTTATTGTTAACTGTTGATTTGTGCGAATTCCCAGACGTTTCATGACCGAATGGATTTTGTATGGCTTTAGTAAATGCAGGTATTGTCCATTGTATGGTAGGTAGGTATATGAATTTTTCTTATACAATCATAATAAATAGGTATGTATGTTAATATGTTTTAACAGAACAACGAGTTGGATGGTGCGATATAATATTTTTATATCTGTTTGCACATGATTTAATTAACATATTTTCGTCTGATGTTTCGAAAAAACATTTAGATAGAATCTCCTCGAAATGGATCGGAATTTTAATGTTACAGTAACGTGTACTGTACTGGCTTTCTTCTTAGAAAATGTCTCTGCCTTCCTTGATTTGGATCTAAAATGTTATTTACTTATTTATGAGATGTAGTTCTGTTCTAAATGTTTCCTGCGCAGTACAGTCTGAAGGTCTTGTCGTGGGTGAATAGGTACCTAATGAACAAGTGTGTTCCATCGTAGACCACATCGCTGCTTAACATCAGGTAGGATGGTGGTCAAACGCTTGTTCATAGTGATAAAAAAATAGCCTATATATTATTCCGATGTATAAGTAAGTTTCATTCAATCCGTTCAGTGGGTAGTGAGCGAAAGAGTAACAAAAGCTTGTATGTTTTTAATATTTGTAAGTAGTGGCAGCTTGCTGGGTGTTGACGTATATGGATTAATTCCAAAATTACCAAAAGTACTTATCTTCTAAGTCATAAAGTAGGTAATTGATATCCATCGTCTGTCTCCCGTCACGTCAATCTGTCGCGTACTAATCCATTCACCTAAACCTCACTCAACGTTAACAAGGACCTGAGGGTATTAACTGAAGCTTATTCTGTACTTACAATTACTGTCTTGCTTGTTACCTACAGTTTGATGGAGATTGTAAAATGTAGGTACTAATATATACCGAGATAATAACGGAATAAATATTCCAAGATATGCTAGGTTCAACTTAACTTGTCGGTTGTATATCAAATACGGAATTATCAGTTTCTATATGCCATAGGACTGCAGTTTTTTTCTCTTTTTTGTAGTTTATATAAATTTGGTAACCTATTTATAGAATAAAATCTTTTCATATAAAGTGGGAATCAGCTGATTGTTAAGTTTGTATGAAGAGGAGTTTTTTTTTTTGACATAGGTTTTCTTTATAAACTTATTTAATAGAAAATAACTCAACACAGCATGTGTTGAGTTATTTTTTATTTTCGACTTTCGTTAACGTTTTTAATTTGACGTTGAATACCGAAATTATAACGGAATTAATATTTCAAAATATGCCAAGCTTAACTTAACTTGTGAATTACAAGCATCAAATACGGTATGACCAGGTTCAGTAGGCCTATAATAACTGTGGTATAAGTGACGCCGCGTTTATTGTTAAGGGGTTTTATTTAGTAGATTAAATAAATAAAATAATTACACTTCAAAAAAAGTACATTCATCCCAAAGCAGGGTAGGCAGAGGCACTTGCTAAGCAAAAACCAATTTAATAGATCATATTTTATATTTTTTGCCTGACTTAAGCTAAGCGTTTCGGCGTTTTTGTAGGTCACAATGGGATGCCGACTTTTTTCTTTTTTGTAAGTAGTTAAAAAAAATCGCTAGTTTTGTATGTATGGGAAATAGCATGAAAATACCTAAGTGCAAGTCAAGCATGTACAGGAAGAGTCGAGATAAAGTTTCTTTATTTTCCTTTTTAACTTTATCACGAGTTGTGTGTATTGCTAAGCGCACAGGAAGTGTGTTCACTGTTCACGCGATTATGTCGTCTTTCATAATCACAATGCAATGTTATGGTTATAGCGACCGGTGGACCGAGATATCGCTACCTGAGCAAAAAAAAAAGAGAAAATGAGAAAAAAACTACACGTCTTTTAATCTCAAAGCGAGGTAGTTAGAGGCACTCGCCAGTAACCAAGCGTATTTAACCTAACGTAATAGGGAGTGTCCCTTTTGCCAAATACTATACAATAAAATGAAATATTTACAAATAAATAGCTCCCATCACTATACAGCTTTTATATATTTTTTCATAGTAAGTTAACACGTTGTCTAAAAAGAAATAATAAGTCATATTTTAAGCTAGCTAGCTAGTAAGGAAGCCATTGGAGAGGCCTATTTCCAGCAGTGTACAAGTATGGGTTTATGATGATGATCTGAAGAGCCAGTTACACCAGGCAACTAAATAATACTTAAGAATTCATAGTAAGGAAATTCACCTCAATCATACGTTATATCGGATGTCAACAACAACAACCGTACAATCAGTTTCCCACCAATATAATTCAATCAGTACGTGATCAATCAATCATTACCTACTTCATTATACTTTGTCACTTTTACACAAACAAGAAGTGAGACAAACCTACGGGAACAACTTGATGAAACAGCTCTGATAGGCTGGGTTTAAAAATACGGAGTCGGTAACTACAATACAACTTATTTATAAACAAAAAAGCCAACGTTTCACAGAGTTCATTGTTAAAATAGTTTAATCGCTTGAAAGGAACCACAACTAAATAAACAGTTCTATTATTCTCTACAATGTAAAAAGCCGGTATTATAAACCAGGAAGCACATGCCACGAAAGCAATACATTCTCCAATAAGAACCCCATAAGATGTGTATCTTATTACGACCGAAAAAGTGCGGTTGGTATATACAATTAACGCCTTTGTAGCGCTACATTTCTGTACAAATCAGAAGATATTATAGCTCAACAGTTTAAAGTAGGTATACTTTTCTCTGTCTCTCTCGGTAGTATTGTATCTCATAGAAAAAAAAACCATAAAACGAACATAAAGTTGTGTGGACTATTCTGCGTACCACTAACTCTTTACGCTTTATATTATCGCTCTTTTATGTTTAATTGTACGTAGATACGCCCAGAAACAATCTCAAAACGACCATTCAAAAAACTAAAACATCAAAATTATTACCCTATAATGTTATATGTATCAATATCGATTATTTATGAACGATGTGAAACTCTCCATTTGATTTATATAGCTCTTTGTTCTTCACAATTCGCTTACAATAATTATAATAAATGGTACAGAAATCTGTCTCGGCAGCGTAAGAAATGCGGGTCAGTTGAATGGAGCCCTACCATGAATCTTTGAGATGTTATCAAGTCAACGACTGCTCCGCTACGCCATCAACTCAGTTAGACTCCACTTAGGTGGTCTACAGTCTAGGGTTGCGCAATGCTTTGCACATTGTTCAGAATAGGGACACATTTAACGATCTGAGTCAATAAAGTACAGTCACCGTATCGGGAAGCCACACGCACTACATACAGTATACAGCAGAAAGAAGCACCTATACAATTTGGTCATGTTGTGCATTGACATGTGCCGAAACGTCAAGGCTGATGATATCATTCAAACAGTTTTCGTCGAAAGTCGCTCAACCTCACGTAGTGATTATATTTTATGACTTTTCATACACAGTGACTCGAAGTTTACTGAAGGTAACATCATTCGTACGCCCACTTTATTTAAATGTGACGTGTCGATGTTCTAGATTCATCTTTACTCACAATCGGCGTCTTTCATAATTTTAAACGTCGTTACAATACCTATAGATTCTTAGGCTGGAAGTAGACAAATTGTTTTTGTATGTTGTTGCAATGGAAAATACACAAAAAAACAGCACAAATACAATATAATTAAGTTAGCGTGTAAAATACGGTAAACTTAAATATGTACTTAGAAATCTTCCTTTTTCTAATATATATTTTTTTTTTGGGACAATTATTTTTTTTACTTGGGGGAATCCTCATGGACACCCCGCGGCCATGGGGACAGCGAACGAGGTAGTGTCGGACTCTTACCGACTAAATCCCCACGATGACCTCCGTGTCGCGAGCAGGGCGGGTCCCGGGTGCACCCGGAGGAATTGCGTCAGGACCCGCCCAAGCGATCTGTCCGACACTCGGACTCCGGCTCGGCGCAGACGGTGGCGTGTCCGCCCCAGCGACCGCCATCGCTGACGGCGGTTATCAGGTCATAGGGTAACCGCCGCCCTTCTCGGGGCCGTACAAGCAGGTGTCGGGAACCCCACTCCGACACCCCCCAAGGACCCCTTTTAGGGCGCCTATACGCCAGGCAGGGGATACCGTAGTCCTATTCTTGTCTAAACGCCAGGAACTACAGCATTAACATACTTCTTTTACAATACTTATACTACAAGTGATCGGTAAGAAAAACAAAACAAAAACCTTAATGTTAATTAATCTTGTTAATTAACATTGTTTTTCAAATACTTTCCTTGTCCAAACCTCTTTAGTTTAAAATTAGCACGCATAAGCACCGTCGTCGGCTAACCGACTTGGGTTAGGTTGAAATCTTAAGATGGATAATTCAGAATTGTTTTCAGTCTAACTAGATCTTTAGCAGACGACCGCGTGTCCAATTTCGTACAGCTGGTAACAAAGCGTGACGGCTCGAAGCCAAAACTCGTAAATTCAGCACGAATGTTGTCTCGTGACGTCACACCAAGGGGTCACGGTCAGAACCATCGACAAAGTAGAAGGTGGACATATATGCTCGCATAATAACTGGGAACATAATGTAAAGGGTATCGTAAATCAATCCCAAAAATTACGACGTGTTCGAGACAACCTACATGTAATCATGTATCATCAACCAAATGTGCTTTATCTTCTACAGTGTCTACTTTAGAAAACATGATTGCATCTCTATAGTCTATGGAGCATTATACATTTACGACTTCAATGCCTTTTTGTGTTGCAATGAGACAGTCACCTGTGTGAAGTAGATAATACTGTCATAATTCGTTCAATTTAATCCGTGCATATATGTTTATTGCTTTTTTAAAGATTTCTTCCATACGTTTTCTATTTGTAGCCCTTTGAAACATAAATTCAAATTTATGTTTCAAAGGGCTACAATTAGAGAACAATTAATTGTATTAAAAAAATTACTTTACCAAACCATATTTATTCTGCATCTACGACGATTAAAATAAAAGTAGATTGCGTCAAATAAATAGTAAATCTGTTTACTTCTTGGACAATCAAGTCAGCCACACTACTCTGATTGTTCACAGAAAATAACGTTGTAATAATAACGCCAGTCATGGCATAAACATAATATTTAATATCTATATGCAAAAATTCTAAAAGCAGGATCCTGCGTTTTCATGATCGGTTTCCTGTTTTCAGTTGTTCAGTGCAAATCAAGTTACAAAAACTTCATCTTCTTCAGGCAAATCAACAACATATTTATTAAAATTTATCATGGATTAGCACTTATCATGATTATTTCGCTCACGTGAGAATTTCGGAATAAACTATGTTGCACCCCAATCACGTTTTCGAGAATTTTCCAAATTCAACACTATTCAGTATACATCTTCTACAACCTCACAATCCATAAGTCTCCCAATTACCTCTCATAATATTAGTCTAGACAGATTTTCCGTTATTCCATTCATATATTTTCCTGCGACATATTTTTACTACTGTATTATTGACGTACACTGTAGTAAGTGCTACAAACTATGTCAGGGCAGAAGCGAGTACAATGTTTGTTTTGAATTTAACGTTGACAGATTACGACTTATACAATGATAGACACACGTGCGTAGTTAAGTAACATAATACTTGAGTTTTTCCGGTAATATAAGACAAAGTTAATTACCGAGGGAACTAAAATGGGAGGGTTTCTGCATTAATTACATCGAATATAATATCAACTAGTGCTTTTTGTTAAGTTTAATTGAAATTAGGTAGAAAATATAGGGCGTGTGAGTGATCATTCGAATCAGCTGTCTAATGATGGAAGAATTATCGAAATCTGTCGAAACAAACATCTAAAAATGAAATACAAATCATTCCACTATAATATTATTACAAAAACATTTTTCAGTGAAGTCCTGACTCTAATAAGATGTCCAAGGAAGATCAAAATGTAGACTTACAACATACAAATATCAGATACCTATTAAAATATGACATCAATTTTTTTATTTTAGTTTTAGCTACGACTAGGATGCAAAGTGATGAATGATGTTCCATATAAGTAATGTTCATGCTGGGCTGTATTATTATATTATACAATGTAGACTACAACATACATCGTATATCCTGAACCAAGCTAAAGATATATTTTTCAATCACTATGAAAAAGCGTTTGACCACCATCCTACCTAATGTTAAGCAGCGAAGGGGTCTACGACGAAGCACACTTGTTCTTTAGGTACCTATGTTGTATTTGGGTATGCCATTAATCAAGTTGGATAAAATAAATGTAGTAAAATACCAGAAGGTGATGTACACAAACTAAAATAAAGTCTATAAGAGAAATTGCGATAAGATTCTTTATTTAACCCCCTTTTGAATTGACAAGTCCATAACAATAAAAATATCTTTAAAGATAAAATAACAGACTTACCTATACAGTACTAAACGCCCCTACAATTTTATAAAATTTTCCCTGGTTTCTGGTTTGTGATAATCAAACCCTGATTTTCATGTTATGGAATATCTTCTTGCCAACAAAAAAATAATCATCATAATCGGTTCATAAACGACGTAGTTATTTGCGAACAAATATAAAAAAATAGAAAAGCATGTTATCTATGATCGAACTGAGAAACCACATACTTTTTTTAAGTCGGTTAAAAAAGACATCGTATGACTTCTGAGAGACAATAAGCATTCACACAAAATATCGCTTTGTAATATTTCTCATATGTATGTTGTCAATAATCCGTCTCTTCATAAACTCACCAAAGTGCTCGCATTCAAGCGTTATGTTCCCCGAAGATTTAGGTTTTAAACAGCGAGGCGCCGTAAATGCGAAATCTATCTTTGGATGCAACACACCACACTCCACTTTCACTCAGTTGTAGTTTATGTTTTAACGAGAAGCCATGAAAGGATTTCATAATTTTGCCCTACGATGGAACTGAAATAGTGTGTAAAAATAGTCATGACGACGTAAAAAAAGGGTGAAAATACTATATTGTGTTGTTTTGCAGTAGTAGATTATAAAGGAAGCATAACTTTGGATGAATTAATTCTCTTTATTGCAAACTGTACATTACCAATGTAAACAATTACAATGGTAAGATTGTTTTACCTAACAGATGGAGTGATAGGGTTGGATGGAGCTTTGTTGTCGTTAGCCTTATAGAAGACATTACATGAATATATTTACTTACTAGTTTAGGGATAAGATGTATAAAAAATATGGATGGATTAGAATTGAGCCAGTTAGCAAAAATAATGAAAGTGAAGTAGCGCACTCAGGAATTTTCATGACATTTTACAATATACAGACTAAAATGTCTTGTCATAGATAATTCGATTGTGTAGGTAGGTACTATGATGCAAGTAAACTGAACTTTAGACACTTTAATCAATTTTGCACTATTCGCAGGCCAACCGTTCGCTTTCAAATTTAAATAGATAAATATCGCGCATAAGTAACATTGAGTTTGTAAAATATAAACACCTCGCTGAAACAACACTAATATAATAATCGAGCTCTGGTGAAGTTAATACTAGGTATACTCTAATTTTTAATTCGCTGCTACAAAAACTACCAAACGTGTGTCTCGCTTTCAGTCATTACTGACAATGTGACATTCCAGATTTTATCAATCATTGCATGAAACGAATTCAAAATGGTTATTTTGAATGGGGAATTTTCTTGGACGTTTTTCTGTCAGATTTTCGGGCGGAGAATTGTCATTACTGTCATAATTTCCAAACAAAGTTTGACAGTAATGACAGTTTCCGCCCGAAATCTGTCGGAAGAACGTCAAATAAAATTCCCCATTCTAGTGTTGCTAAGCTGTTCATTGTAATGGCATCCCAAGGTGACAGCAATTAGAAATCAGAGTTTAGTGGAATACTTGTAGTGTTACGGTCGTTTTTGTATAGTAATACATTTTTTTAATGCAATGAATTATGTTACAATTATAGAAATTCATTCACATGGCTTTTAAAATGAATATTTGTACATTATTTAAATTGTACATTGTTTAATCATGAACTTCCAGTCAAAATAAGTAGATGAAAAGTAGGTATTGACTAAATGGCTTCGTTAACTAACCGTTAATCAGTATCCAAACAGAATCGTACCATAACTTTAAAATAAGCAATAGGTCAAAACCTCACACGCAAATAAACCTAGGCCATTCGTTTGATAGGTAAACGTAATTGTCCAATGAATCAGAAGATACATAAAATTTGCGAGTGTATGCTAATTGTTATATCTCGGTGAGCCTTGATCACCATCAACCATGCTTGTTATTCAGATGAAGCCAATATGAAATAATTTGTCATTGTCAACAAAAAAAAAACAATGACGACTGCGAACCAAGTAGATCTAGTATAAACAATTCAAGATCACAAAACACTCAACTCACAGTTTTTCGTAAATTCGATAAATGATGTTGATTCAACAAAACAATTTTGAGATATGGCGACTTATGTCTTGTGTAAGGCGCATTAGGTTTCCGCCTAGTTTCCGGCCACTCATTACACTTAATCTGGCATTAAAACTATTGTTTTTCTTCCATACAAGGACAGCTATAGATTTAATGACAGATTATCATTAATTTAAAGTGCCTTCCGGAAATTGGGCGTTCATTTTTCTGGGCTCACAAAATTTTGCTTAAATTTTAATCTCCTTAATTTTAACAGGTGTGATATTTCCACAACAAACACTTTCATAGGTAGAGGAGACATAGATTGCAGATATCGATCTCTCCTGCCGCAATAACATCAGAGCTTTCGCACTTTCTTCGTGGCAAAACGAAAGTAAAATGACGGGTCGTTTCATCGTTTGTCATTTTATTGCCTATCGTTCTTAAAAGTCAAGTTTAGGTAACAAGCTCAGACCAATCACAACTACACTTGCAAGCCGCGTACCACCTTCAGTCTGTCTCTTTTCCACCAATATTGTTTTTCGTCTGAGGTAACAAGTAACAGGGAACTTAAATTTCGACTCTATTATTTCGGTACTAGGACTGTAGTTTCAAGTAAAATAATCATACACTTCCATTACCTGCACTTTCAACAGAATACGTTTTATCTTCCCATATTACCTTTTTTGAAATATAGAACAGCCATTTTTTCAAATGTTATTTGTATGTTTCAATTAGATATGAACAAAATGACATATTAGTTTTATTACAAAAGTCATAAGAAAAAAACTTAGCTTATAATTAAAACTACTGGCTTTGTTGCACGCAATGTTTCATGACTTCTCATAGTAAAACTAGTAACTTAGACATCCTTTATGGTTCCTTTAATTAGTTACGATCCGCCAAGAAATTGGTCGACCATTTTTGATGATACTTCCTGTGCCACTAAAATATCAATTGTTATATTTTGACAAGTAAACAATGAACTTGAATGACTCGTGACATAAGTGTTTCAAACTTAGTGGTACACCAAGATTAGGGGGGACAAGTCTGCTAGCTACACACTTGTAGTTGCATCGCTCTGACTTCGTAGCGGAAAACGACGTGTATCGCTGTTTTAATACGGACGACAGTGAGATTAAAGTAACGAAATCAGCAATGGACATCGTTTGTCGCTGCGATGCAACTACCAGAGTTTTGTAGACTTAAGACCTCAGTTTCCTGGCCGACTGTACTGCAAATGTTTCCATTTCAACTTCTTCAAATTCATCGCCAGTATTACGTCATCCCATTAGCAGTTGTGAGTTATTAAATACCGAATTTACATTATGGTATTCTGGTAGACCACTGCCGTTAATATTTACGTATCTGCGTACTACTGCTGCCACAGCCATTCAAATATTTGTAAAGAATTCTGTGACATTGAAACTTGTATTAACTCAGTTGGTGTGCTTGATCATGCATGTAATATGATAGGCGGTTATTTGATCTTTAATAATGGACATTGTGATTTTTTTTGCCTTTTTCTTTAAGAAAAATATCATCGAGGGCCTCTTCTTGCATCAAAGGGCAACGTGACAAATTACTAAATACACGAGATTTGATTTGTTGTTGTCGTATTGGACACGTGATTTTTGCCTACCTCACAAAGAAACGGGCATGATGTCTATGTATTTATTTATTGGCCAGACCTTTCTGACTATTTACTTTTGTATTATTGCAAACTAGAAGATCCGACCGACATCGCCTTAACTACGAATACTCCGTGTATAAGGTCCCGAGGAATGATCTTAAAAACATTGCTGGATCAATATGACTAACTTTTAATATATGCGGATAAAGTGCACAGAAAAAAAGAAACATACAAAATGTCATCTCCCGAGGCTAAAAATTTTGTATTTTGATTGGATACGAATTTTGCTTTTCATTTCACCGCATTCTGGCTATAGTACAAGTTGTTCATATGGAACGAGCCCAACAAATTTGAAAGACCATTGTTCGGGGGCCTTTTACATGCATTATTGATTTCGAATTAGTATTATTTTCCGCGCAATATCCTTGCTTTTTCTTTCATAACAAGAACACAACATAAAAATGATGAAAATCGGTTCATCAATCAACAACGTTTACGTATAATGACATGCGTGACCAAGGAAAATAGAGATTCTGACCTATGTACATAACATATAGGTATAGATAGAGGATTTGAGGCATATATAGGTCAAGGATTCGACCATCTCTGTGCTTGATGTTAAGCAGCAATGTGGCCTACGTTGGAGCATACTACTACCGCTATTCTAAAACAATAATGAGTCAATAATAAATAAACTCATGTGTATTTACCTATTTTCATAGGTTGTCTCTGTTACACAAACCCAGTTAAAGAGGGACAAACTTTACTCGAGGAGACATGTGATATTCCCACTCCCGGAAATTTGGGTGATGTTTACTTGTAGGATGCCATCTTGAGGTTGATCTTGAGCTTGAAAAAACGGTAATCTTGAACTTGTTTCCATATTCAAAACATTGAAGTTTGATATTTGAATCTTAGCCAAATATCTTTTTTTTTAAAGAAACGCGCACGTAAATCTTATACGTATTTTTACCGGATATGTCGGCCTGAGAATAAGCAAAGATAAGCTTGAGCTTACGTTTGTTTTTTACTCTACGTTTCTACCGACACAGATGCATGGGTCGTGGTCACGAGCGGAGGCTGTCTTTGCTTATTTTCATATAAAAATATTTGCACAAATAGCTATTTATTTATCTTGGCTAAATGCTATATGTACTAGAAGCCCTTTAAGTAAAGTATTTTTTGCATACCGGAAGTAATAACTTTAATGTTTATTTTTTATACAACTGCCATATTTTTTTAGATAATGTATTATTACTTGTCCGTAATGATGAATAATTGCGGATGGCATTAAAAAGTCCAAAAAGGATTACTAACACAATTACATTCATAAGGATGGCCTTGCAACATCTTTAAGTTTTTTTCTTCATATTCGAATGTCATTAGTCATTTCAGATTTATACCGACATAGGTATCTAGATCGAGCGAAATAATCTTTTGAATTTATGTTCCTCTGGTATCTTTAAATAATTCAAATCAGGGTTCACGGTACTATTTTATACAGTATTTCATAGTTTTTTTATACAGCCACTTTGGCTCATTATAAAATCTAGTCAGGTTGCGACTTTCAAAGCAAAAACTATAAACTTAAAACGATAGCGACGTTATTGACAAAAACGAACTTTGGGTTACAAGAAACGCTCGCAATGTCCAAAAAAAAATATACACAAAAATCCTATTAAAGCTACACTTGCTTGCGATGAAATAGAAACGATTTACTACACTGGTAGCAGGTAGTAACCTGAATTCATTTCATTGCTCGTAACTATAGTTATGTATGCCGTTTTGTCTCGAATTCTGTTGATTGTTCTGTCATTTATGGCGCGAACGTGACGACGCGATCTCTATCGTTATGGAAGTAAAAAATGCTAAAGTTGGGACATATTTCTTAAGTAGGTAGTTTTTGATATGAAATCAGGATTTCACCATAATTCCACTGAATATGATTATAGGAATGAAACCCGTGTTGCTCTGGGAAAGGAATTCTTTAAGATGCATTTCTTGGAATAAATTTCGTATGATACATCCTAAGAGATTGCGGAGGCGACGCGAATGGATAAGTGTGGAAGGCCCTAGAACTAATTTCGGTAATGTAATTGGTAAGATACAATACTATATATTATATATAGTATAATTGGTAAGATATTTATTTCCATAGCGGGTTAGTAGAGGCACTTGTCCAGATTGAATCAAGCATATTTATTACAGGATGTTGTGTTGAAATACAATAAAATAAAATAAGTATTATTCAACGAAATGTAAAATTTAATTCAACGCGCTTCCCTCACAAATGCCAAAAACCTACGTATTTACATTATTGTAAATGGAAGGCTTAGATATGTACGGCATTGTGTGACTGCGAGGACACCATCATGATGTCACCAGCTTGCAACATTGCGGTGAATAAACCACGATGACACCTCACCCACAACCCAACATTTTACGCGCATTGCCTAGTTATTAGATCTCAGATAACATGAATGCGTACTAAGTTTGATCATCAAGTATGGTTGGCAAAAAATCCAATATTGTCTAACATATTTACAAAACGGGTCATAAAAAATATTTTTTTGGATAGGTACTTGCGTTCACGTGCAGCACGTGTAAAGGACACGGCAGTTCCAATTCTCACTAGAGTAAATCCCCCGTACTTGCTTGCCAGCCTTCTCATATATTGAGATTCTTTGAACTGAGATTCAGTGGTGAAACCTAACATTGCGAAAGTGCTTCCGGTATTCTGTGAGTGTCATTACCACGGAGATCCGTTATCTCTGCCTACCCCTCTGGGATACGGGCGTGACGTATGTGTATGTTTGTATATCATTACCACAAACGTTGAAAATACAATGTCTAGGTATTTTAGGAAATGTTTGGAAAGTTAGGCCTTTAGATATTTTATGTTGTAGCAAAAAAAAACGGTAATTATATAGCGTGTGTTGAGTCGACACAATATTTTGTTCCAATAGGTACGTAAGTGTTTTTTATATTACAAATAATTAATAGCCTCAATAAACCTCACCACCTCTTTATTTATACTCAAAATTAAAATTAAACATTTTTCAATAAAACGAATTCCATTAATCTGAAACAAGATAATGGTATCTGACAATTAATGCCGTTAAAACATTCATTAATTGCAACGGATTATTCATAAATCGAGATAATTGATTTGTAAAATAACATCCTGATAAAAATATTAAAAACCAATAGAAAGTTGTTCTCAAGGGAATTCGTACATTGTCGTAAACAATGATTTTTAAGAAAAGTATCGCATTTCATATTGCTTTTTTTGTACCAGAACAGAATTCTTTACACTTTGGGTTCTGTACGTATATTTTTTAATACCAAGTATTTTAATTTTAAGTTTAAGTATGGGCTTAGGTATGGATGAAGTCAAATCAATAAGGGCCGTATTTCAACTTTATCGTTTGACACTTTGATAATAGGTAGTGTTTAGAATTGTGAGTTACACAAGTGAGAGCCACATGACGTCTACTGCTGGACGAAAGCGTCTCCCAACGAGTTCCATGATCATCTGGGGGGAAATGCCAATAATCGCCACGCTTGGCAGGCGGGTTAGCGATCCCAGTGATGTTGTGGTTCTCTGGAGAGTTCCCTTAGTCGCCTCTTACGACCTCCATGACGGAAAAAGTTGGGCTGGGGTGGTGATACATGTCTTTGATTATATTCGCGCCTATATACCCGGTGAACAATATTGATGGTGATACATGTATTCTATACGCCGTCACAGTTTAGTTGTTAACTTGTTAATAAAAGAACAAATTTCTCATAACACATTGGTACATGGTACATTAGTACATGCCAAACCTAAAATAGTAATTGAATCCTAGTTTAACGAATAGGTTTCGTACAATTCTCAATGTTATTTTGGAAAATTGCTTACAAAAGGTTAACTCTCCATTCGCTACACGACTACGTACATAGTTTGCTAACAACAAACCTCGAGTTATACGTTTTATAGTATACGTATGGATAATGAAAGACAATACATTGTAGATTTTATATTTGCGTTCGTAAAATCAATCATGGTTAGTCATTAATTCTACGGTCAACAACAAAATGCTTGCACTATCAGAGCGTCTAGAATATGCGTCGTGAAATATACGATATAAAATAAATAATTATGAGCTGTGATTGGTTGTTATCTCACGCTTAGTGCGAATTTTAATTTATTTTTTATTTCTTGTCCAAAGTTGTAAACCAACATGACTACCATTTCTTAATTTTAGCGACGATAATGAGACATGTTTTAAACAAATTTTCCTCTATAACATATAGATCAATCAGACGCTTCAGACAGCTAAATACGACGTGACATTTCTTTCAATATTGATTGAAATTGATTCAAGAAGTTTCGGTCAAAGAGGGTTTGATTGATGATCGACTTAGAACACTGTAGCGTCATCCTTTGAGAAAATAGCCACTTAATTAAAAAAATGCTTCATTATTGAAAATGAGAATGTTTTATTCATTAAAAGAAAAATCTTAATAAAATATGTAATGGTACAACCAAGTCGTAACTCTTTATGTTTTTTTATGATTTGAGATTGACATGTGATATGTTATTTTTCTTTATCTTCGCAGTGTTCTTGACAGTTCAATACCTACATAATACAATTTAGTGTTGTTGATACGATCGTAACATTGTTTTTCGTCGTGATTAATAATTTCTGTTCCCATCCATCTATGCTTGTTTCTCTTATTTTATTATAAATTCATGTTTTCACATTTGTCATATATACATAAGTTACATTCTAACCCCCTTACCAATAAACGCGTTGTCACTTACACAACGGTTATTACAGGTCTACTTGAACTGGTTATTCCGTATTTGACATACAACTGACAAGTTAAGTTGAGCTTTGTGTATCTTCGAAATAGCAATTCCGCCATTATTAGTAAGGCCCTAAGAAAGGAAACAACAGAAAAAGTGCTGGGAATCTTTCATCATCATCAGCCCATACTTGTCCACTGCTGGACATAGGCCTCTCCAATTTGCACGCCACTGTGATCTGTTTTCGGCTTCTCGCATCCAGCTTCTGCCAGCCATCTTGCGTATATCATCAGTCCACCTTGCCTGAGGGCGTCCTACACTCCGTTTGCCGGGAATCTTTGGACAAGTATAAAAACAGAATAGGTGTTGAATGTCTTGTCGTGTATAGGTTATCTCTCGGAGTGCAATGCTAGGCATGCTGCACCGTGGAACCCTATATCGAGTGCGCGTGCGACGATTGTAATTTGCAACACGCAACCACTAAGGATCGTTGCACAATACAAGTTTTGTTAACATTTATAAGAATGTAGAGCAAGATGTAATGCAACGAAGAAATCTCTCTACAAGGCGATTTTGGTGCGTGGTTATGTTTGCAACCAATTTATAAGCCAACCGTGTCTTGTAATGAACAATACTCCATATTACACCACAACCATAAACAAATCGCCTAAGTAACAAATGGGGAATTTTCTTTGACGTTTTTCTGACAGATTTTGGGGCGGAGAACTGTCATTACTATACTACTAATAATAATACTATATGTATGATTATTTATAGGTATGTGACGTATTTAGTTCCATTATTGTATTTTAATTCTTTGTGTTTTTTTTATGTTTACTTTCTCTACTGCACACAGAACTTTTTACCACAACTTGGGTTGACTGATAGAAAATGCCTTAGCATTAAGTCCGCCAATTGTATTATTCTGCAATAAAGATTTTAAAGAAATAAAATAATTAAATTACTGTCATACTTTCCAAACAAAGTTTGACAGTAATAACTGTTCTCCGCATAGACGTAGAATCCCGCCGCTACGCTTCTATTTCTACATTCTATTTCTATGGTTCTCCGCCTGTAAATCTGTCAGAAAAACAGAAGAAAGAAAATTCCCCATTCAAAGCCAAGGAATACAGATGCAGTTATCGAGAAATAATAACATTCAGCACTCAAGCGCCAAAAGACTATTTAATACTGCACGAATATATTTTCATTGAATAAATTCAATAAAATAAACACAATACAACATACAATAATTCAACAAACAGATTCTACAAGAGAAGAAACTTTATACAGGAGGTTTAATTTCAGCAGCATCACATAAGGCCATTCACCCATTACACAGCATATTAATTACCCATTACAATCACAAATACGGAGGTCTACACTTAAATTAGTCACAGTTGTGATTACACGTCAATGCACTCTTGAAGCACACCTTGCACAGAATGTGTGCACCGCCTTAAATGGACAGTGAATAGCGCAAAATTGTTGCAATTACACGCGCTTAGGATCGCAGGATCAATTAGCGATAGCGACATGAAAGCTCGCCGACCGCACTGTCGTTTTATCAATCACTGAACGCAGACGGGATAATTTGGAACTGGATTGCCATACATGCTTATAATGCCGCTGCATCCGGGGTGACTGAATCCGTGGTAGTACCTATGCACCTATTTTCACCATCATCCGATTCGTATACAATCCGAAGTCGAGCGTCAAGAGAGTGGCGAGGGCGTGAAGTGAAGAGTGGCCCCTCTGGAGTGCCTTCGGATGATAGCATCGTACGGTTCTGAACAGAAATATTTCGTGCATATTTCAGCCAAGATTTTGTGGATAGACAATTTGGAGACGTCGTAGCCAAGGTCAATACTAGCGTGACAATAGGGAATTTTCTGTGACATGTATTTAAGAGATTTTGGTAACTATTTGTGACAATTTTAACGCACTATATAGTTAATTATACGGAAAAGTTTGTACGCCAGAAACATATTTATAATGCCACCTAAACCACTCCGGGTAACCCAAGGTCAGCTGTAAGAAAATATTATGTAGCGTTAAAAAAAAAGTAATAAACTTAATTGGAACGTGAAACGAGCCGAAACACAATTATTGCGCATACGCATCCGATAGCAGAAACAATAATTCTTTCAGATTATTTTTTTAATAAGTGGACCAGCTTATCTGTATTGAAACCGACAATCACTTACCAGCAGCGTCGAGTCATTCATCAAAGCTGTTCGAAAAGCTTTCATCCTATTAAAGCGACCGAGAGCTTATGCGATTTTTATGCAGCTTAAAGCCACCTTTAGATCCGTCCTCGTCCAAATTGCTTGTAAGGATTTTATTTCGTCATCATTGCGCCCTCGCGGCCTCCATCAGATATATATACCCTTACTTTCTCCGCATTCTGACATGTCATTTAAAACAGAACATACGACCGTTATAATTAAATACAGGCTCTTTTATGTTCGGTTAACACGGAAATGGTATATTTTGAGCTGAAGTTTAAGTGCATTCTGTACGGTATGGTCAGGAGAAATTTCTTCAAGGTGTCTGTTGACGGCGTGTTTTTTTATACAAAAGCGTGTCTTAAATACCTATAAAATAATTTAAAAATATATATTCTTAT
>SJJU01004612.1:0-25828 GCA_012932125.1 Conopomorpha cramerella | reverse complement strand
TTGCAGAAATCGCAACATTTAAAACAATCTAATGAAATTTGGCACATGCTTGTTGTTCGAGAAATAACATATTTTATCGTACTATTAAAAAAAAATAAAGAAAAAATAAATATTATGTTTGTATAATAATGAGTAATATCACATTACATTGTAGCTAAGAGGGACCAAGCTCAAAAGCTCAGCGCTGGTTTTTTCCGATATATGCAGGCTTTAACCTTATCGTCATAAAAGATATGCCTAACTATGCAATGAGGTCTAGAAAATGAATGAATGAATATACTCTTTATTGCACACTGTACATTACGAATGTAAAAAATAATACAATGGAAAAATTGCAAAAGGCGACCGCTTATAGCGATTTCTTCCAGGTAACCTAATTTGTAACCTAAGTTGGTTTGTATGACTGATGTATACTAACATTTTACCAAGTGGGTCTCCAAGAAAGACACGACATAGAACATTTTGGCGTTACCGTGTATTTGCACTACCGCCAAAAGATGTTGCAAACTACAGTAGCGCGCAGTCCAACTCATACAGGGTGGAAACAGAAGGATAATAATTGTTGTTGTGCATGTTTGGCGATAGTGCAAACGCACGCTTACAATGAGAGGTTTTTTAACAACTTAAAATATTCAAAACATCTCACAGGAGGCGCTATTTAGACAAACTCACTTTAGAATTGTCAACAGAAAATAAAAGTATGAAATGACAACCCTGTCTAGGTAGTGCCATCAATGTACCTTGCAGAAAACCTCCCATTGGTTGTTATGTCGCGCTTAGTGTGACTAGAGTTGTTTCAATAAGTGGCAGCACGTTACAAGCCTTGTCATTTCTTTCTTGGAGCGCATTCCTAGGGCAACTTGTTATGGCCTACACATGCATATCTTTTTTTAAAATAAAAAATAAATACACTTCACGCCTTTTAATCCCAAAGCGGGGTAGGCAGAGGCACTTGCTAAAGCAATGCCCACGGTTCACCAAGCGTATTTAACCCAACGTGACAGGGGATGAGCCCATCGCCGTTATAGGGTTCACACACCTTGTGGTGTGCGGGTTTCATCACGATGTTGTCCTTCACCGTACGAGCGTTGCGTCGCGTACATAGGCTCTGAAAAAGAGTCCCATTGGTACACGTCCAGTAGCCGGACTCGAACCCGCGACCTCCCGATCACAAGTCAAGTATCCGACCAACTGGACCACAGACGCCTTAATCTTTTTTTATGCTGACAATGTTTGATCTTTACCATGGTGTATTGTGTAAGCCCCTTACCATAAACTTGGTATAATTATTATGAAGTTATATTAACCTCATATCTGTATGTCACGTGAGACCTGTAATAAATTTGGTATAAGTAATTGTGTCGGTACCTATAGATAATTCCATTATCTTGGTACGCGAATCTTTAGTCACAGCTGCATTAGATATTAAATATAATTCATTGTATTTCAAATGTAAAGTATACTCCTATAGAAATGTCACAATAATATCACCCTTAATTAGGTAGGTTGACATTTGAATATATCTATTACTGAAAATTTAATACCTTTGAGTTCAACTTCAGCTGTTCCACATCGTATTTTACTGTACAAGCTCAAATAACACTATCTATTAATTTATTAACAGAATAATAATAATTGGTAATCTACCTTTAATAACATTGGTTGTTTAAACCTTAATTTATTTACAAATTACACTATTTTTATTTTAAGTATTAAACAAAAATTCTGCATTTGAAGGAATGAGTTTTCTATAAAAAAACACATTCTGCTAGATATAGTGGGAAATGAAAATGATGCAATGACGATGACGACCATCAACTACCAGATTCTTAATACATACATACATACACTTCACGCCTGTCTCCCAGAGGGGTAGGCAGAGACTACAGATCTCCATTTGTCATTTCTTAATGTTCCACATTTCACGGTAATTTCCGTTTGTTCTATAGAAAAAGACATAATTGAACATCAGTAATTTGTTGGTCCTTTTCCTTCTCTAGGAAAAATGGAAAAGAGAAACCCACATTTTACATTAAAACACTTCTGGCAAACAGAAGTCGGAAATTCATGAATGAAGTGAATTATCTTTCATTGTTCGTCGTCGGATTTGTTTTGTTGTTGCATTTTTTTTTAAAGAAAACTCCTCATTCTTCTTAATCTTGGGATATGTGAAGACGCCCGAATAGATTTCTTCTTACATAATTACTATTTGTAACCAGCAATTGAATTACATTTGAATTTTCAATAAATTTATATAAAAAAACAAACTACCGTAGTATTTGACACAATAGTGGCACCAGGATGAATGAAAGCTTCCAACTTTGCGATGAAGTACCTGAAAAAAGGTAGAAAGGAATATTTATTTTACTTAATAATATCGGTAACCACTGCGAGCACACTAAAGACAAAATAGAACGCGAAGTAGAGTTGAACATAAAATATGCAGCCTGACTTCGGGGGCCATTATACGGACCAACTTTTTCTAGATCAGAAAATGTTTCATTTGTTTAAATGTAAGAAACGGTTTCTTATCCAATATTTACAACAAAATGTATGGTCTCACGAAACATTTATAACGAAAAAAAATCAGCATAAGAAATATTTCAATAAAATAATATAATTTTCTCTCTAACGGGTATCGGCGGAACACCAGCGCCGCAGGTAACTGTGGAAATATACTGAGCTGAGGCCCTTTTCCTGGCTTGCGATCTGGCACACGCTCAGTAGGTACTACTCACTTTGCTTATCTTATGTGTGTATTAATATTAGATTTTTCTATTGTTTCTTTTATTATTATTATTTTTCTCATGTGTGTTCTTAAGTTAGTAAATAAACATAAACATAACATAAATATGCCATTGAAATCCCTATAAGTTCCCAATCACGATATTTTCCTTATGGGTGTTGCATAGCGTAGAGTCACGCTCTGAAAAAGAGGCCCATTGGTGCAAGCTTAGTATAGCCGGTCTAGAACTCACAACCTTGCTCATACAAATATTATAAAAAGAAAAGTTTGTATTATTGTTACTTATTCATGGAAAAAGTACTAAACGGATTATGACGAAATTTTATAGACAGTGGTTAAGCACTCAACCTTTCGACTACATGCAACACTCTAGAAAAGTTCCACTACGTCATTCTTGCTCGCAACCTATCCTCCTTGTTTCTATCTTGCAACAGAAGAAGAAAAAAAGAAGATATTGTACCGCGTATTGGATGAAAAAAGTGAATAGCGTTTATTATTGCGAAATACGTGAATCAAACGAAGCGGTCCGATACTAACTGGTTTATTGCTAAGTAAATGGTTCATACAATTGGCGCGTACAATCTATGTAAGACTACCCACATCAATACATCACAATTATGTCGAACTTTCCGAACTCTAAAATGATGCTCGTAATATATAAAAAAAATAAATAAACATCATAAGCTATGTGCGTGAAATTAAGTGTGCCACAGGTGCGAAGCGCATTAACCTCTTCCTCCCGAACGTAATCGGAACCAGTGCCGCAAGGTATTTATACCCCTTTTCCGCTTCCCCAGGGAGATAATATATGAAGTATAACCTGGATTAGGACACGGCTGGATTATGCTCCATTGGGCTGCATTTTATAACGTATCGTTATTACCCACGCAAATGGCAATTGTTTTCTTAAAACTCCACAAATATGAAATCCATGCGCTCATACAGAACAAAAATACATAAAAGTGTGGGCTATGAATTAGCATATCTGATTAATACGGATATTGTAGTGTAATAATGTTTATTTGAGTTTTGTTGTAGTATTTATTTGATAGGCTATAAACGTTACGTACCCCGCTATTCCTCCCTCCCCCCCTACCTATTTGATATAAGTTATGTTTTACTACACAAGTCAGCAGATTTCTACAATTTCGACCATTAACATAAGAATACGTGTTTTTCTGCCATTTCATCGTCAAAGAAAATGCCGATAATGAGTAGAAATAATCAATCAAAACCACTCTGCGAAGTTGAAAGTTTTCGACGTCGATAAAAGGCTCGGCTTTTAACTTTTTATTCGGAGTTTTTTTTTTATTTTACCGAATCACTATTAGAAGTCGGCAAAGTAAAACTGTCAAGCTCGAGGAAGGTAGCACTTTCGTAATGGAGTCCATTTCCAGAAACCGTCTCATAAAATCTATGGAACTACAGTTTTCTAGAGTTCTGTTGCTCTGTGGAAACATTTTGTACAGTCACCGATTGTACCTAGATTGAGAAAACTGTACTTTTATTATGGTACATCAATAACTAGCTGATCAGGCAAACTCTGTATTACCAATATACATTATAAACAATGTGACTCTGCTATTACATTCATGAATTATATGTACATAAACCTTTTTCCATTCCTGAAAAATCTAACTACTAAATAAAACCGTATCAAAATCCGTTGCGTTGTTTTAAAGTTCTAAGCATATATAGGAACAGACAGCGGGAGCTGACTTTATTATAATTAATTAGTGTAAAGATAATGTAAAGAGAAATTGTAAAGAACTAATGGAAACCGCAGACGTTGCCCTGCTTTAAAAATATAATTAGAGAAATTGGTCCATTCTTAACCGCGCTTCAATATTTACAATACCGATCATTAATTAGGTTGAAAAATGTCTAATGTTATCCCGATATTTTAACGTTCCTAATACAATACTAATTAACCACGTTACTTTACGTAAAATGAAAACATGTACGGTGGGTATATTGTGTTCTAATGTAAATATATAAGAACAATAAACAGTTTACAATAAACAATTTACCATTGTTACTTCTGTTCACCGTCCCGTTTATTCACTTAACTTTATTACAACGGAACCTCTGCAGCACAAGCGCGATACACTTTCCCATTTTCTTGTTTCCATTCAAGAGAAAACACATTAGTGGAACTGCAATGAACTCCCTCTTTACGTGGCCATTTGTTAGACGAAGTCATTTGAAATTAGTCTCGGATACAGCGGCGGGTATTTGGTCGCAGCCCTCGGTCTCCGCTCTCAAAACTTCGACCATTCGTGCTGAGCAACTCCAAAACAGTTTTATGCGAGATACTTAAGTTTTGATTATTTTAATTGGTTTCGTAAATGGAACGTTTCGTGAACTGATCGTAAACAATTATCACTTAACTGCGACATAGTTTAGAAGCTGCACATAACATAACATATACTTGTATTGCTTCAATTGGCTAACGAATGGTTTAAGTTGGAAAACAAAGTTGCATAACACTACCTAGTATAATATATTTTATGTTCCCTTGATACCAATTACGTGCGGTAAGGCGGGCGAAAACCGGGAATAAACTTTGGTTTGTTTACCTCCGCTACCATAAATAACTGTATCCGACGTGTCTAACTACGAGGGACCGCCGCTCACTGAAAATAATTTATCCGGCACATGGATCGCAAAGAAAACTTATATGGCGGAAGTTGTGATGAGGATATGAATACTAGTACTCACTTAATGCTTTATTCCTAACTCCCAGCACGGAGGCAACTTCCGGTTGTTCCGCATCGAAAATGAGTTCTGCGCGCGCCGCGTACAGGTTGTGTATGCTGGCCAGGCAGGTGAGGCGCAGTGTGCCGCGCTGGAAGGAGTCGGCGGCCACGCGCAGCGCCACGCCGCCCGCCGCCGGCCGCCGCCCCTCCGACGCGCTGCGCTCCGTGGCCGCTGCGCGCGCGCTCTCCTTCGGCGGCCGCCGGATCTCCTCCTGGTGCATGTTCACGTACGTCTCGTCCAGGTACTGCAGGTTGCTGTCGTCGTGAAACGCGCCGAACTCGTCATCCTCCACGATGTTCACTAAAGTCGTCGTCTCAGTTTTAGGCGGCGGATCCCACTGGAACCCCTCCGGCAGCTCGTTACTGTACATCTCCATGTCGATCTGTGGAAATGTCATTCATTTAGCACAAGTCCATTTAATGCAAACTAAGTTTTAGCTGGGCTTATCTAGCCGAGAGCTGCTTTGTGATTAATGAACTAGCCGCGCAGACGAAGTGCTGACAAAAACAACGTCCACGTCAAAGCTGCCATTGTTCTCGGAAACCTATAGCAATGTATCCTGACCGTTGTTCAGCAAATGAATGAGCTCGCTTTTCAATTACGTTTCTAGCGGCAGTAATAATACGTCTTTTCCAATTAATTAATTGTGATCAGAACTTTGATGTAGAAAAGCCACACGTTAGAGGAAAATTCGTGAGAAAATATTTGGTTTGAAATTAGATTGAGAACTTTCACAAAAGGTGATATTTCTCCTTTTTTATTTGTATTCTGTTTGAGCTAATTTGAAATGGAAAATGGCCGGTCGATACTGGTCAATCTAGTAGTGCCATTGTCAGAATAGTTTTGGTATCAATGAATAACCGCGTTTAAATAATATTTGTATAAAGCGCTTCTCGCGTGCACTTTGACGCATCATTCAGACTAACGATGACGTTTAAATGTCACTTTAATTCCAGCACCTACAAAAAAAAACTATTTTTGCCGAAAAAAACCCTCATATACATTCTATTTACAACCGGTCATTCCCAAGATTATGTCGCGTCAGCTATAATAATTCAATATCTAAATTTATATAACATTGTAATTTCGCCGAGCGCCGCAAACCGCGGCCGCACATAAAACAGGAGGCGTGGCTCGCTCCCGGGACTCAATTCGTTTTGACGAATGACACAAGTCACGATGTAGAAAACATAATTGGGTGGTTAGATGCAAACGCTCCGCTCATTCGGTGTTCCATTTTCTTTCAGCGGAGGCCCGCGGTATCGCGAGATGCTTCGGGAATTGGGTCACCAAACTCCCGGAGGGAAAAAAAGCCATTGCTGTTTGCTTCGTGTATAATGAGTACTAGCTAGCACTAGCATGTGTGGGTCATGGACAAGACGACTGGACAGTTAGAGAATGTGAGCTTTTTTATGTTTCATGTTTATTCCGTGACCTGTTTTAATATGATGCACTACCTATACCCGGGTGTATATGTGCCAAAACCTTAAAGCATTGTATTCTACCCTAAGAAGGTGTGAATTGTAAATAATGTGGAGAAAACGAATATAATAAATGCGAAAGTTTGGATAGATGTTTGTCCTTCTTTCACGCAAAAAGTACTGGACTGGTTTTCATGAAATTTGGCTGCATTGCTTATAAACTGGAATAACATATAGACTATAAAGTATATTGGTCAGCTAGTTTTAATAAATAAAAATTCAGTCTGTCATGTCATGATGTTTGTTCCCAATGAACTCTTCACCAAGGCTACCGATATTCACAAAAGTTGGCATTTATATGTAATTTTGTTCGATTTGAGAGATAGGATGGTTTATATTTCATGACATCCACTGCCGGGCACATGCCACCCTGGACGTTATACTAATTTTATATTCATATTAATAGTTAAGACAGGGCAACGTCTGTCCCTGAGCCCTGTAGTTCCGGGCGTTTAGACAAGAATAGGACTACGGTAACCCCTGCCTGGCGTATAAGGCGTCCTAAAAGGGGTCCTTGGGGTCGTGGGTGTCGGAGTGGGGTCCCCGGCACCTGCTTGTACGGCCCCGAGAAGGGCGGCGGTTGCCCTATGACCTGGTAACCGCCGTCGGCAATGGAGATCACTGGGGCAGACACGTCACCGTCTGCCCCGAGACGGAGTCCGAATACCAGACAGATCGCTTGGACCCGCCCTGCTCCGGGTCCTGGCAGTACCAAAAGACCCGGGAGTAAAAAAACGGACAACGTCTGTCGAGTCCACTATTATTTATAAAAATAGTCTGATAGATTAGACCTTAACGTGGTAAGAGAGCGCTTTCTGTTGTCGGGAAGCATTAAACTGTTACTGTAACTGTAAGTTTCCCACCTATTATTTCTATTTAAAAAAATGATGCTCGCGACGGCCACTGTATGTGGCTTTCCGAAACGTCTGCCGCTAATTTACACCCGTTATACACAAACGTGTTGTGGTTATCACTCTACAAACAAAAAGGTTGTGGGGCGAGTCTAACAGCAACCGCGGTTTGTGTACGTTTACATACAGTCACATTGAAGGATACAATCATGAAGAAATCCAGTAAAGCGTTCTGGCCTTGCGGTAGGTACTCTTGTGAAAGGTCAGATAAATTGTTTGATGGGCTCACCCCCGGTCACTGTCACATTGGGTTGGTGGCGCTTGGTGAACAGTGGGCATATGCTTAGTAAGTGTTTCTGCCTACCCCGTTTTGGGATTAAAAAACATGAAGTGTACAAGATATATTGTTGTGTTAATTGCTAAGTACATTTTTTTATTAAACACTATGAACAAACGTTTTGAGCACCATACTGTCTGAAGTTAAGCAACGATATGCTCCACAATGGAGCACATTCATACTATGTTATTTCGTTCTAACCGTTCTTACTTCATTTACATTTCGTAGGTAAGTAAATACATTATAAAAGGTACCTTTAAAACTTTATTTAGCTTGTCCACTCAAATTTGTGTAATGTATGTTTTTATATCTGTCTTTTCCATCGTCTTGTTTTTATGGAATACCTATATATTTTTTCCATTCATTATAAAACAACAGGTAAAAAAACAAAATAGACAGGTAGACCTTTGACGTTAAAAAACAAAACCCTACTCAGCCCCAAACCCAAACATTCGCTTTCATTATAGACAAAAATACACAAAATCAATACCAATACTGCCTACGGCCATTTTGAAAGAAGAATTAGAAGAAAAAAAGGCTTCAGAGAAAATTTAACTATACCTTCTTAATTTTTATTTATACTCACTGTCAATAACTGTACATATTATAAAACAAAGTCGCCTCCCGCTGTCTGTCCCTATGTATGCTTAGATCTTCAAAACTACGCAACGGATATATTATACGGTTTTCTTTAGTCGAAAATGATTCTTGAGGAACGTTTGTATGTGTATTACATGCATAAAATAGTAGAGTAACACTTAGCTGATACACTATATACTAGCCTACCGTATAATGGAATAAGTGGAGCTCAATTTTCCCACTTGTTTCTATAAAACATCATATAGAGGAAATAATTGTATTTTTGTATGAATGTTTGTAACGAATAAACTCAAAATTCTTTCTCGTCAGACAAAAAGAACATTTTTTAATTAGGTAGGGTATACTGCATGTAAAAGGACCCCGAGCAATGGTCTTAGAAACGTTGTTGGGCTCGTCCAAATGAACAACTTTTACTAGGTTATTTTGCGTTTCCCCGCATTGTCACCTAGTAAAAGTTGTTCATATGGACTAGCCCAACAACGTTTCTAAGACCATTGCTCGGGGCCCTTTTACAATCTGTATGTAACCCGCCTGCCAAGCGTGGCGATTATTCGCATTTCCCCCCAAATGATCATGGAAATCATTGGGGGAGGTTCACCCTCAGAGGGGCACCCTCGTCCAGCAGTGGACGTCGGCTGGTGATGATAATGTACATACAGGGTCATATTTCATATAAGGTAACCAAAGGAAAAAAGTTGTCAGTAAGAAATTTATTTCGAATTGTAACTAGTACAAAGGTTTGGAGTTCTGGCCGAGCTTTTATTGCAAATATTTTTCTAAATACACAATAAAGCGATGGCGACGTTGTATTAACTCGTTTCAAAGTTTATTTCAAGTTCCAAACCATCAGAATAGTTGTTTACGTTGGAAGGTTATTAACTCCATCGAGTGTTTATCCACCTACTCAATTTCAAGTGATTGAAGGATTATGAATAAGTAACTAGGTAGGTAACGGATTGTCAGAATTTGAGGTAGTTTCAATGTCGTCTTATGAAGTACTGTTAAATCAATTATTACTTAAATTAAGCTTTTATTGTAAGTTGTAACAGCGGTTCGTGGTGTGGTTTTTGGTAATGTTTTAACATCATTTGTACTGTATTTGTACACGAACTGACGATGACGTCATGATAATGGACAATATTGTCGCTTAGGCCTTTTTATACTTACTCCGTGTAAAAGGATCCCGAGCAATGATCACCACAGTAAAAGTTCTTCATGTGGACATTCCGAAATGGTATGGTGGGGAAACGCTTGTTCACTGTGTTTAAAAAACCACGTTACAAAGACCTTTGCTCGGGGTCCCTTTACGCAGTACATACACTTACGAGAAATGAAATGCAACTACTGCAACCAATTGTGTACTCAGTGGATTTCGTTGCTCGCGACTGTAGATTTATAGACAGTACATAAAAAATTGTCAAATGTTTTAGTTTCATGGTATAAAAAAGCTATAATTGTAAACAAAACAGCTCACACAATAGTAGTACGATAACTGAACTCGTATTTGGAATAGGTAAGTAAATATCAAACGTAAAACATTTGAAATGGAAATCCGTACACTATAGAAAAAAACAGAAAATATAGCGGTAAACAAAAGGCACGAAAATAAATCACTTTTGCTTGAGTCACCAGATTTCTTTTGTGTTATTTCCTCCGTGCCTATACAGCTTTGTTCTGCTTGAAGCATACGTAGATTGCCTTTAGAGGGCAAAAGTTATGCTCAGAAAGGACTTTGCAAGACGATGACTACATTACAACAAAAAATCGAAGGGTCTCCATATTGATGTATAATTAATTACATCTAACAGAACGGTTGACAATATTTTTGTTCTATACCTACGCATCACTTTGAAATGTATGCACAGAATTTAATGAACATTTGGCTCGAATATGTACTCCTTAAGTACGTTACTAGTCTTAATTTCATAATTCTTCTATTAATCGTGAACAAACTCACGAGCAACCCTCTAGGTATTTATTGTATAATATACATAATATAATATGTTCGAGACATACATTCTAGGTAACTTTATAAATGCGAACGATTGTTGGAATGTCGCATAGTATTTTAATGAAACTCAATAATGCAGAGATACAATCACTGCATTATTGAGTTACAGCCAACAAAATTGATTAAACAGCCAATAGCAGATGGCACTGCTAGGACATAGCATGACCTTAGTATGTTCGTTCATGTCCCCGTCGAGTTTCCTCAAAATCCATTAAGTAGTTTTGCATGACAGCATAACTCACAAACTTACATTCCCATTTATTATATTCGAAAGAAGTTGTATAAGTGATACATACCTCTCGGCCATTGATAGCAAAGGTGATGTTGGCAGGCGGCTGCGAGGGAGGCGTGGCGCAGGTGGCCCTCAGAGTCGAGCCGACGCCATACCACGACCGGTCAGCCACCAGCTTCGGACCCCACTCCGGGGGCTCTGAATAGACATAAGTTCATTAATGATTTAGGATTACGAACCTGTATTTTTTAATGTACGCTCGACCAAAAAAGTGGTAATTTTTTTATAACACTTTCTGTGACTATAATTTAAAAAAAAAGAACCGACTTCTATAACTACCAGTCGCCGCACATAGGATTTGATTTTCTATAGTTCCTCCATTGAAATATCTTCTTTCCAAAAAAAAAAATCATTCAAATCGGTTTATGAACGACGGAGTTATTGGCGAAAAAACAACATAAAGTATTAATACGATTGATTTGAGAAAGACTCCTTTGTTGAAATCGCAAACAAAACTGGTATAATAACATGAGATGAGATCTGTCTGTTATCTAGTGTTGATATCTCAATGAGGTACAGATAATTTAATACATATAATATGCCTTTGCAATGGAACATCAGAATGATCGCTCTTGTGCCATCCTTGGCGAATGGCTGTTGTACTATGGACGACAGAGAAATGAAAGTAACGGAGGAAGGCTTACACAAAATAAGTTTTATTTTTTGTTCCAAGAATAACGCATTGTAACGATCCATCACACTTATTTCTAAATTAACATATATTACTGTAAGCATTTCAAATCAAATGCTAAAGGCTTTACTACGAACACATTAAGGAGCCAACTTATTAAATGCCTTTTCACTTAAGTTTCACAGCAACGAAGCTGAATAAATAATGAAATAACTTTCTGTTTACACTCATCTTATTTTTGTAACAAATTGAATTACACTCTAGTACCTAAGTGTGATAAAAATATTGTTAATATTATAAAATCAAAATTATGTATGTGTTTTGAAAAATGAGATGTATTTGCGAATAAATTGCGTAACGGACTGACGAACATTTTTATTGAGAAAGAACGTAACCTGGATAAGAGAAAATGTACTTATTATAGAGATATTTTACTCCGACATTATAACAGGATAACGCGACCAGATTTGTAGTATATGATAATCATCACTACATAGTATGAGATAAAGTTGCTTCCCACTGTCTGTCCCAATGTATGGCTATATATTATAGATAGAGCGATTCCAGATGAAGGTTTATTGTATGTTACATGTATAATATAGTAGAAAAATCGAAGCGAAGCTAGGCCGGGCTGCTAGTGTGCACTAAAATAGATGTATAAAAAGATTTCTCAATAAAATGTTGAAAAATGGGAAAATATTACAACGTTAAAACTGAAATATCGACGTAAAACAATGTCGGGTTATTTACACACTTTCATAACGCCAGAACAGCTGAATTTTTACTAGCTTTTTACTAGCTTAACAAATGTAATAAAAAAAAGAAATACTTTAATATGACGAAATACATTTTTTTTTCATCTTAGGGAAATGATTCTGCGAAATGCATTCTGCGCCTCAAATGTCAGAATAGGTTATTCCCTATTATTTAGTACCTATTCTGATATTTGGGTGTCTGATATTGTGTGATATTAGTTGTATCCTAAACAATGAAATATTTGGAATGAATATAAATTATGATTATGTTCTGTTATAAGATCACGTGAATGATATCATGCTTCGTCCACTAGCACATAAAAAAAAAGTTGTGTGACTTTACGAAACTACGGTAAAGTGAAATTCCCTACTCCGCGGCCGACGGTCACGCGACATGCAACACACAGACGAAAAAGTTCGAGACGATGTAATAATAGTTTCACTTTAATAAATAATTGAATAAAATAGTAAGTAACAAATAAAATGTTCCAAAGTTTACACATTGTTACAACTTTAATAAATAATTGAATAAAATAGTAAGTAACAAATAAAATGTTTCAAAGTTTACACATTGTTACATTGTTAGTAAAAGTCGTATTGTACATGGAGAATGCAGAAATCTGCAGTCTCAGGAAGGCACGGCGCAGAACTATGCATTGGTTTGCAAAGCCTCGGCCACAGCCTAACATACATTATTGTAAATGTTTCCGCACGAGGATAACTTCGGTAATACTCTTTGATAAATGACTGCCGTTTTCCTACCGGATTAAACAAACTTTATTAATGTAGGAAGGATGGGAGTTTAGATCGCTTTGTGTTATCAATTCGGGGATCATCAAATGCGAGTTTCATTAAATGCATATTTGGCAGTGATTCTACATGATTATCCAATTAAGTCGAAAGTGACTTAATTGGATAATGAAGGGTGTTTTTAGTAAATTCGTTTAAATTTTATTGTCCTTGATGTTGATAGACAGTAAAGTACGCAAATCTGATCTGATGATATGTTGAATGGATAGATATAACCCGATACAACCGTGTCTCTCATCAACTCTTGGCATTCATTTCACACAATCTACTTGCCACGCTCTTCACTCACAATTTTTAAAGGCTAAGTCAGTATTAATACTAAATTGCAATTATCATGCTTTGAAATTGAGTTGTTTGCGGAGTTATCAAATATCATCGCTTACACTCATCAACGTGTTGAAATCCAATCTTCAACCGATGATTATGTAGAAAATTTATACACTCAGCGTGGCAGAACTTCTAAAAAAAATTACAGAAATTTAGTTAATCGAGTTCATTAACAAACTAACTAGGCTTAAAATTTAAATACAGCTATGATAGTATATAAATTCAAAGGCTTAATCGAACATGAGTAGTAACGTCCAATATAGCGCGTTAAATTAAAATTCTTAATTTTAAAAACCTTTATTTCTTATCTATTAAGTGCATCAGGCACCCATATATACGAAATATATCATTTTCTGATTTTCAGTAGCTAAATGCAGAATTGCAAAAAAGTGTAAGTGCAATTCATATCAAAATAACAAACACAATGGTAGACCTACAAAGATACTGAATCAATTGGCATTTTAAAGTAAAATATATATTACGTTCAAAATCAATACCGAAAAGTTTTGTTCCTTTTGACTAGAAACCAAGATATATGAAAGCCAAGTGTTAACAGTTGTAGAGTCGCACCAATACAAGTGTAGATACTATAAACAAAGTACCGCAGTGACTTACATATATAATGGAGTTGAAAGGTGTTATGACCTACAAAATAATTTAGTTACCCTCAATATGTTCCATCACAGTGAAAACGAAAAAATATGCTGAAAAGTTAATTCTGGAGATACCTACACACTACACAGAAACAAATTCCATTGATTCACGCCTGGATGCGGTGTTTGAACCAAGAACCTCTTAACCTCTTTCCATTTGTTAACTATAGTTCTTCATGTCACGATGGGTGGAAAACATGTGTAATATTAAAGCCAATGTCTCACCGACGACGTCGAGCGGCGCGGAGCGGATTTCGGTGTGAAAGGTGGGCGTCGCCTGCTGCAACACCACGCGGCGAGCGCCCGACCGCGATATCTGTGTGAATAGATTTTTTCATATACAAACATATGCCATGCTGATCTGTAGTGCAATTCTCGTATTTTTGCTCGATCACGATTACGTTTTGGTTTAGCTTACGCTCGAGTTTAGTCGAGTTCAAAAATTACCAGAATACCGTATGTTTGAGAAGAGTGATTTTAGTTTTGTTTGTTTACTAGAATACGCTTTGACGATTCCGAGCCGTTTGACGTACTATTGAAATTCGATAGTAACACGAGAACGTTAGTAACAAGAGAGTTTGGACTAAGTTGAGACGTTTTTAGTATCGACGAAAATACGAGAATTGCACTACTGGGATGTATTCATCAGCTACCTTTCTCTTCGGCATGTCGTAGAAGCCTACTATGGGATCTACAGATGTAGGTTAATTCAGGCTATGAGATAGTTGTGTCTCACTCCTTATTATGCTAAATGTAGCCGAAGGATCCTTGTGTACCTAATTCCATTCTGTCCACCTCCTTTAGAGTGAGTGAATGTATGTATATAAAACATAACATGAATTTACCGAAACTGAACTATGAATTTACATGTGCATTTACAGAAACTGAACCTTACTCGCTGCTGATAAAGTTCAAACCGAATGTTTAGTGTACGCCATGCCATATAGATTCAAACTCAAGTACATATATGTAGGTATCGTGGATCATTAATTTCATATACTTTTTTACATTATTAAGTTGTCTTTGTGTTTAATTAACACATTATTTGGTTTCCTTATTTTTTATCGTTACAAACTGCTCTAATATCTATTCCTTTGCAATTCATTCCTTGATTTTCAATAAATGTTGACAAATGGAAAAAGTAACAAAATCTTACACGAAAACCAGAAAAGTTCACAGAGTGTATATGTATAGAGCTCAGTATGTCTTGAGGCGTATCTGAACGACTGGGTTATCAATCATTATATCGATTACTAGTCATAATCTTGCGAATCAATCATTCATTACGATCTTCGAGGCAAAGGCGTTCCCTTTTCACTAAACAGTTCTCTACATTCCTCAAACTTATTGAAAAAAAACTCCCGACTCTGTACCATATTGCTTTCGTTTGTTTCGGTAAATTATTATGGACATATCTCAGGTTCATAAAATGTAAAAAATATGCACATGAACTCGCGTTCGTTATACCTAGAGAGACAGTAAAACCTTTAACGAAATTATCTCGTATACAAGAGTACAAACCAAATAAATTCATTGCTAGTTACCTAATAATAACTTCAGAATGTCTCTTATTTTAGCCTAAGAGTCCTGTATTATAAAATAACAGGAAATAAACGGACAGTAATAAAGGAGTAAAGAAAAAGAAAGACAATAAACATAAAAGTTTTGGGGAAAAATTGGAGCTTTTATCTTTCTTTTATCTTTTAAAAATATTTTTCATAAAAGTATTTATTAGAACTAATTTAATGCGCATTATATCTTGAACGAAGATAATAACGAAGATAATTAACTGCTAAACAATACAGAATCTGTCTTCCACAAAATAACTGACCTAGTATCAACTGAACATTGCATGTTACCCCCTAACTCTTTTAGCTTTGTATCGTAGCGTTTACCCTACAATGTGTTTCAAAATATGCGACTATTTATTTTGTTTCATCGACTCCGGAAGACAACATTTGGTCGTATCTAGGCTGTAACCCGGGGCGGTTACGTAATGAAATGTGGTGGGGCAACTCAATACATATTTATAGAGTTGGGAGTTGGGCCCGGCAGACACCAGCCTCTGCCAATACCTCTGACCTTACTCTGTGTACCTATTATTATGTATTATCTATGTATATGTATACTGCAGAATATTGCAATATGTGGTTGCTTTTTATATTGTACTTAAGTAGGTAGGTAGATATTGGATTTTTACGTATCAAAATGTTATTGTGATATTTTTTAATAAGTTTAATGATATTGTATTCACAAAAATGTACAATCGTATTCCAGTAGTTATAATAAGTATGGTCAGGGAATTTGCTACCCCGGAAAAGGCGTGCTGGTTTAATTCTCGATTCAAATAATAATAGAGGTATATTCCGATCATATAAGTAGTGTAGTGTAGTGATAAGTTAAGACATTCGTTGCATAATTCTGTAAGTTTTATATATGTAGTAGTGACATAAGAGTTTCGCTTTATATAATTATGAGTATATTTCAAGCCTTTAACTTTCGGAAATATTTTTTTCGGAGCTTTGTTTTAGTTACTTCTACAAGTTTGTACGTTTAGGCTGTTTATAATGTTTGGTGATGCTTAATAAGATATAAGTGTATATATTTTCGCTTTGCACACACATTTTTTACTCCGGGGACACTTAAAAGAGCTTCCGGTTCAACCTGTATATAGAACAAAATACCTGTTTACTAAACTGAACGTATGGATTCTAGAAGGTACTTTACATTCCTGAAGAAATTTTAAAACTTGTGGTTAGCAGCTAATTTTGGACGCGCGGGCCGTTGTAGAACTGTTAAAAACAAAAATAAAAACAGAAATATTTTTGCCAAATTTCAGTTCAACTTCTGTTCAACACTGGTGTACCCGCAAATATGAAGGAAGTAATTTTCTGAAAAATGTTTATAGCACTTTCCTGGAGTTGGTATTCCGTCTAGAATTTCTTAATTTAAAAACACAAGGAACCTCGTTCGTTGAGGTAGAAACCCCTTTGGTAGATAGCGGGCACACATTCCCGAACTGAGATTCGACGAGCACATATATTTTTGGCACATTATGTTGGAAAAATCTAGAAAATTCAACAAAACTGCAGTACGCCAAGTATACTTTTGTGCCTCGCTTAAAAGTTTGACAACCAATTCAAGCCAAGATGTAATAGTCTTGTTTTTTTTATGGATAACGTTTATTATCACATTACAAGCATAAAACAAAGGACATAAAAAGGGAGAATACAGGAGTAGCAGGATTCCGGGCATAAGAATAAGTCTGAGGTTATTCCTTGCCGGTCGTAAGAGGCGACTGAAAAGGCACGTGCGGGCGGGGACTCGTGCGCTGAAATTACGACCCCGAGTGCGATGGCGGTACTGCGGTACCGGGTACCGCCGTCGTAATATCGAAAGCTGAGGGGGGTGCGTCGACCGCCTCTCATGCAGGAGATGGTCCGTGAAGGCCTAGCGCAGCTGGGGCCACCCTTGGATGTAGTGGCTAAGGTCGTTCCGGTGGGCTCCGGTAATAACGCGTAAGTGGCCACCGTGGGGTGGTGGATTTAGTGGGTGCGATCCTACAAAACACCACCGTTTTCCCTACCGGTAGTGGAGAATCCATTACGGATTTCTCCACGATAAATAAAAATGGTATCACATGCAGCACTCACTTGCCACAAAGATTCTTTATTTGTTTTGTCTAAATAGCAAACAATACTTGCTTAAATTTTCACAAGCTCCAAGCACTGTAATTGTCTGCTAGTAATAAAATCTAAGAGTATCAATATACTTTTAGTAATGCCATTACTGCTAGCATAGTTGGCGAATGCCTCGATTTATAATTGGAGATTATGCGTTTGAGTGTGCTTTTTGAAAGTCTATATAATGCTATAGCAACGCTTTTAATTTTATGGAAAATATCGTACGGAAACTCACACACAGTGTTTGCCGATGGCCCAACTATCACGTTGGGTTTAATAATGAACTGTGGGCATTGAGCGGAAGACATACACACTGAGTAGGATGTATGTTTTATTATACCGTATACAGTTTTGGTATGTGTATATCGTATCTATATTTCAGATGTGAAACTTTGGTCTAGCGTCTGAAATGAGAAGATTTTTTTAAACTTTGTCGTAAGTTTTTACTATTTTTTATTAATATAATATCGCGGTGATACAAAGTCATCAAATATTTGAGCTCTGAGTCAAATGCACATTAAATGGATGCTTTAGATGTTATTTTATAAGACAGGTAGGTAGAAAATCAGGCGACGACGTTAGCTAGCTGAATCTTCAATGTGTTAACAACAAGATTCGTAAAATGACATAGTATCTCATTGAATGAAACTACAATACTGAATTTAATATTAAGTCAAAGTCAAGTTTACGAGTCTTAGTTTTCAATCATCATCTCAATCCATTAATCTATCCTCCCTCGCTAGTAAGTCGAAATATGCTAGAAATATGCGAAATTGGAAATTTTTCGTGAGTTATTTGTAACGAACGAACATATAACTTTTAATGGCCAAAAGTATAACTTTAGATAGATTTACGGAATTTCGAACTAAAAACATGGATACATTTTCAACGAATGCCACTTACGTACCTACCTACGTAATACTTTTTCAACCATTCAATATTTTTATATACAGTGACTGCATAAATGTGTTTCTCATAAAATAAAACTGGGGAGACAAACACAACAATACAACGTTCCGATTTTTTCACTTAGTTACCTATGTTCAAAAGAGTAGGCAAGTAGGTCATGCGAATTAATAATTAATTAATTGATTATTAAATTAATGGAGTGCATTATTTAATTAATTGCATTATTTAATTCTGGGACGTTACAAATGCACATCAAATCAAATTAAAACTTTATTACCATAAGTAGTTACACTGTTACATAAAATAATTATGAACATTTAAATGATACTTGATTTCATCAGAGAAGTTATGACAGTTAGGAAAGAGGCGTTGTCATGGGGAACTAACAAGAAACTCCCTGCTCATCTTTTCAAATAGTCGTAATATATTTTATTATATTCTATGTAACTAGTGTACAATATCATTCTCTGAAGTAAACAATCAAGTTAGACAAACCAAGTAACCAAATAACACAGTTTGATGGTGGGTTGTTAATAAATATCGCGTCACATCTATTGTTTGCTCAACGCTGCCAGAGCCACCCTTGCCAAACTATTTACCCGCTACCTTCCCTAAAAGCCGTAAATAAGTAAACACAGTTGGTAAATATTTCGATAGCGAAATCAGAGAGAGCTACACCTTATTTATAAGACAATACTCTAATGTCAACGCGTCCTGCCATTTCAATTACGTACGCTATTTGAGATTTATAATATGTCTACATATTTTTCACCAAAACCTTTTTTTCCCAGGAAACCAATAAGGTTTTCCTTTAATTGTATGACTTGAATCAGATACCGGTTTCGCTATCACGGAAGCACCATTAGAGCAACCCTTTTTTAAGTAGTTTACGAAGTACTAATGTTTACGGTTGTATGCTTATTAGTAGGCGATAAGCCTAACGCCGTTATATAGCATACACTTTACCGTTGGAATCAAAACTCAGTCACTTACTAAATGTACTAGGACTTACTAAATGTACGGAAGCTGGAATTTTTTTATGGCTAAAACAAAATAATCCAAAAGAAATAACGTATTTTGTAACCTTTTATTGAAATCTTTTGATAGAGCTTACAAGATCCGTAACCAGATTTTAAACATATGAAATATTCGAGTGAGATCGCTTATGGTTTCCACTCTGTAGACTTGAAATTAACTTGTTACTGGGCTCTAGGTTACCTAAATATATTTAATCTACTAATAAGGAAGTAGGTAAAGGTAATTAAGTGAGTAAATTCAATCCCGTAATAGTTACGCGTAAATAGTTACAAGGACAATAGGTAGTAAAAATAATTTACGTAATATTGTTTGTGATGAATTTCTATTTAACTGTAGAGGTAATCTGGACGTGTCACTTTACCTTCATCACGTTGGTGTCAACAAAATACTTATAACATAAATAGAAATACCCTTTGCCATTGAAGATTGGTTTTCACTCACACATGTGTACATATGAACCCAACACTTGAGCGTGTTAAGGCAAATGTCCCAGTGCTTGACACAACAAGTATTTGACATCCATCAATTCGTGCTTTGGAAATCATTGTAAGAAAATAGGGTACCATTTAGAGAAAACTACTGGATGCTCCAGGATTTCGTTCGTGTAGTTTCAGTATTAACTTCACACAAACACTCTATATAGAGACACGTGCCACCGGAACGGGATAAAAAGTATCCTTATCCTTCTTGTGGTACGCTATGTCCGTCAATTTTCAGCAAAACCAGTAGAACTGTTTTTCGGTCGCTCTTAAGTTATAAATAGTGGAACTTTCTTTTATATATAATGGTCTTAGAAAAGTTGTTGCGCTCGTCAATATGAACAACTTTACTATGGCGGCAATGCGGATAAACGCAAAAAATATTTTTCATCTCCAAACAAAATAGACAAATTTTTGCCTCGGGAGATGACTTTAAGTATGGGGATAAAATTTTTTTTTCACTTCCCCACATTATCGCCATAGAAAAAGTTGTTCATGTTGATGAGCCCAACAACGTTTCTAAGACCGTTGCTCGGGGTCCATTTACACTCTGTAGTTGTTTAGTAGTAATGGGTTACGCTACTTACAGTTTAGATACTTTATAGGTACTTTTTGACAGCACATATTATTTTGTTATTTTTATTTCATTACAGTTCATATTAATTTTTTAAGCATTTCTTAATCAGTTTCATGTTGTCTCTGTTTTCGTACATTTTCTTTTTCTATATGCCGATATTTATAATGTATGCGTTGCTATAAAATTTCTTCTTATTTCAATACGTAATACTAATACCATCCTTATTAAAAAAGAAGGCTAGACACTGATTATAAATCGTTACTCAATTCTTCAGCATGTGTTTTTTTCTAAATGAAATCTGTTCCAAACACAGTCTCTACTTTCAATATTAGGGTTGATTCTAGGCCCCTCACACTCAAGTTTATTAGTACTAATAGTGCAGTAATTGAATTACTCACATCAACTTCAATCCCCGGGAGTGGGAAGACGCGTGTGTGCGGTAACTCCTTAGGTATGTATCTGTAGAACTCCTCTCTGCCGCGGTACCATTTCACGGAGTACAGCGTCTCCTCGTCCTCCAGCTGCCACGAGCACTCCAGGGTGACGGTCTCGCCCACCAGAACTGCTGGAGGCACATTGATCTCCAGATTGTGAAGACCACGGACACCTGTAAAGAGGTACATTAAGTTTTATTACATACTTTGAGTTAGTACCGTTGGTAAAGAATCTAGTGTACAACCCTTTTTTATTTTTTTCTTGGTTATTACCACTCCACGGCGTAGTTATGTGGGAATCGCACCCATAAAAATTGCTGGGGCCCCGCTAGACCCTCACGGACCATTTCCGGCATGGGGAACGGTATATGCACGCCTAAGCTCTCGATATATATGACGGCGGTACCAGGGTCACTGCGGTACCGCCACCGCCATTAGGGGACCGTATTTTAAGCACATGAGTACCCGCCTGCGCGCTACAGCCCGCACCCCCTTTTAGTTGCCTCTTACGACAGGCAAGGAATAATCTCAGTCCTATTCATTTGCTGGGCTACAGTATGCCACCCCAATGTTGAAACTCATAATAATTTCATTAGATATTAAAGTAAATTTTTGATTTGTCACAAAATAACAACTCTTTTCATCGCCACTTTTTTCAATTTACACGAGTCTATTCTTGCCGTGTGGCTAGTTGCTTCACAATTTGCCTCATCAAGACGCATCGCTGACTTATTTACTTGTGTAAATATGTACAGCAATGCGTCCTTTACGTTCGTTATTTACCTGTGTAAATAACAGTAAAATTGCATGCGTTTCGGGCTGTGAGAAGAAGTAGCAAAACAGAAAAGTATTATAAAACTAGAAAAGTAGTATATTTAAGTTGTAGATGCCACTTTCTTCTTACAAAATCCCGCCACAAATATCTACAAATATTGTTTAGCTTAGTTAGTTCAAAAATATAGAAATACTCAGTATGAAGTATATTTTAACTGTGATTTTCTAAGTAAATTAGATACAAGGACATTACCTAACGGATTTGAACGTCGTCTGAGTATTATTAAGATTGTAGTTCTAAAAAGAAACGAATGATATAAATATGTGATGAAAAATCAATACTGCGCCACTGATATTTTAGTTAGAAGGTTAAATTATTTTATGCTCGGCACAGTTCATTGAGCTTCACGGAAAAGGAAGCTATGTTTACTGTATTTACTCTAAATATCAGTTTATTCTAGGATTTTATAGACATTTATCAGTTTAATCCAAAGGATGAGTGGGATCACTACCCAAAGACAGAAGCACTGCACTGGCAGATCGCTCAGGTAAATTTAGATATTACGCTTTCGATCAATAAGTAACTATACTGACTGTAAAAAGACCCGAGCAATGGTCACAGAATCGTTGTTGGGCTTGTCAATATGAACAATTTATGCATTTCCCCACATTGTCGCCATAGTATAAGTATTGACGAACCCAACAACGTTTCTAAGACCAATGCTCAGGATCCTTATACGTATTGAACATGCTTTCAAATCGCAATACTGCCTCATGTCACATGCAGCCTGTTTATTATAAACAAATCACGTGCATATGCTCCAACAATTGCTAAGAATTCAGACGATTCTCGATTTCTTGAACCAAATATTCCAGCTGAATGCATCGATTGATACTCAAAACTCTCATCAAAAGGCCCCAGTTTAGTAGATCAAGTTTGAAATAGAATTCAGCATTCAGGAAAGTTGAACTTTGCGTTTCTACAGAGACCTAAGCCGTTTTCAACTCTGGCCTTTTTTTAAAGTAATTTCTATACGAAATGATAATGTATCAACGACATGCATCAAGATATTCGTCAACGATAATCAGAATTGTGTCGATATATGTACCTAACAGACAGAAAATATTATTGGAAAAGACGAGATCGAAGCGCTCGTAGCTCACCTACCGGTGATCACAACCGATCCGTTGATCGGTAGTTAATCTATTCGGTAACATATCTCACCTGGTCAACGTCATAATAATAAAAAATCGAATGTCTTACTTAGATTATGAACAGAATTGTTTAGAAACACTGGACAGAGAGACTCATGTTATAGGTACCGGGATTTTATCCCGAAAAACCAACCTTAAGTCGAATCTTTTCAAGCGTTTCCGAGCTTCGGATGGCATGTTAATCCGTAGGTCCTGACTATTGTCGCGGCAGCAGTCATTAAAGTATCTAACACTTAAGCTGAACACTTCTTGACACCGGCTTTCCTGTACCGTTCTCCTTAGTGGATCAGATGGCCGTCGCACCGGTAATAGTCACAAAAACCAAAACAAATAAATAAGAACAAAGCAGAAATGTTCGGCTACCGGGATAAACGCTAAGCAGAAGACACAAAATCGTATGGTAACAGTTTCGACCGACCAAGATTTTTTGAACACCAGGTTCACATTCTTTATTGTATTTTGACGACATTTAATGAAATTGAGATTATCAATTTTCTTCCTTACTGAAGGCAGAATAATCGCCAAGAAGAATTACATAGACAAAATATTATAAGCAATAAACTACAATCTAACTTGAGATCTGCTTCAGCTCTGATATTGATATACAAAGACATGTTCGTATGTGCGCACATCGTTAATCATAATAACACAATATTATCACCATCCGCGTCGTACTACAGTCACAGGCTCGCAATATGTGACACAGTACAATTAGAAATTTAGGATACGGAAAAATAAACTATTTCTTTTGACACCAATATACACTACAAAGCGGGGTAGGCAGCGGCATTTGCTAAAAAAAGTGCCCACGGTTCACCGAACGCATTTACTCAACCTGATAGATGGTGAGCCCATAGCCGTTAGGGTTCACAAACCTCCACTAGGTATGCGGGTTTCATCACGATATTTCCTTCGCTGTTTGATCGTTGTGTAGCGTACATAAACTAACACCAATGTTTTTACTATTAGCAAAACACGCACTTCACGCGTTCTATAAGTTAAATAAGACGCTTTTAGAGCTTATTGCCAATAAAAACATAAAGGAAAACGGGCGTAGTATAAATGTATACTCATCCATGAATTTAAACATGATAATTAGTAAAAATCATGCTGAGAGCAGCAGGACGTAATCACGTATCAATACATAGTATAAAACAAAGTCGATATTAGCTGTCTGTCCCTATGTATGCCTAGATGTTTAAAACTACGCAACAGATTTGTATGCGGTTTTCGGTAGATGGAATTATTCTAGAGAAATGTTTTTATGTACAATACAAGCATACATATGTTTTAGCACTGAAACACTGGTAATAATGTACATTGGAAAAACAGCGTTTGCTGGGTCAACTAGTATAGTATAAATATATTGTTCAGAATGCTGTGAGTGGATTGAACACTGTAAAAATACACTGCAACTAAATTGTGTGCAATTAACCACAGCATCACACTTTTGTCACAACTGTGACACAACTTCACTTGCTGCACTGCTGATATACCTACCTCTTATGCTTCTTTCAGTAGGATTAATCAAATCATACATGCATGTCAGTTTCAGGTAATTTTTATTTTGACTTTTTTTGTCACGTCTCTCGGTATTATACAGAATCGTGAATGAGAAAGAATAAATATTTACTTTAATTTGGCAAGGCAACATACTTGAGAGAAACTAACGAGTGAACGAAAACTTACATGTAATAACCCGACACCATCGATCAATATCGAAAAATACTCGACTTTCAAACAAAAAATTGGAAACGCTCGAGTATTTACGTACCTAAGTAACTTTGTCCATCGCGTCTCCTGGATCAGGAGTTTCTGAGAAAAGCTGGAACTTTCATAAACTCATCGGCTCCCATCAGACCCTCGAATAACACAACAGAGAACTTGTAACATAATATTGAATGAGCGATGCTGGCGAGAGTGAATAGATGAGTACCCGATCAATCACCCACAGACAGTCGCGGACACAGTGACGTGGCAAAGATCCTCTGAGCCAGGTTCCTTGAGAAGAATTAACTAAGGGAGGGATCAACACCACCTCTTTGTAGACAAAGCAGAGTGGTTGAGTGCGCTAACTCAAGTTACATTACTCGAGATTCTTGTAGTGTTTACTTGTCTGTCATGAAGAATGAAAATGGTGGATTTTTTTATGTTGCAGCTTTATGCGGTAGTGCCTATGCTGCTATACATACATGTTAGGTTTTTGGGAAAACTGCACAAAATACCTATTATGTTTAAAACTATTTTCAGTATTTCATTAGATAACTTTAATTAAAGGATTGACTGCAAATAAACCCCATACATCTAATGTTATTAAAAGTCATGTCCTTATCACACCATCTCAATTTCGAAGGTCACAAATTTAACAGAATTTAACTATTTTTACCCAGTTTAAGGTCTCCCTAGAACTAAGAACAGCACAGACTTAAATACGATGGCAAGTGCCTCTGTATTCCCCTCTTTGA
>SJJU01004609.1:0-13332 GCA_012932125.1 Conopomorpha cramerella | reverse complement strand
CGGCGGGGGCGGCGTGCCGAGCTGCCGCGCGGCCCCGCCCGGCCGCCGCCGCCGAACCCGCCGCCGCCCCGGCGGCGTGCGGCTGCACGCGCTGCTGCACCAACAACCACTGCAGGTCTGTCCACACCACACACTATACACCATACACAACTATAACCCGCTCACTTTAGGCATCTGGTTGGCAGTCGAGGGAACTTTGAACGCTTGCGTGACTTTGCTAATCGCTGGCATACAGCTCGAAGAACACACGAAGCCTGTTAACGACTGAAGACGCGACGGACCCTCGTGCTCGTCATGCCCCGGAAGGGGGAGAGTTGGCAACAAAACAGGGACGGATAAAGATAATTTGTATGGAGTCAAGAAACGTGTGCGTTGAAAAGAGGCAAAAGCAAGTAGATGCGCACGTCTCCAGAGAATGGCCCGTACGCCGAGAGGCAGGCAGGGCTTGGGTGGTGGTGGGATTATCCCTGTTATAACCCGGTCACATTATCTCGAGACCTCGCTGGAATGCGAACCTCCCGTCCCGTTCTCCTTTCACCTCCCCGCGCTCGCCCCGGCGCTTGTTTTGCGCACCATCTCAGAGCGCTGATGCGACGTGACGTCATCGACGCCAGATCTCGACATAATGTGACCGTGTTATACACTTGCAAGTCCACCGTGTACCACCTTCACTCTGTCTCTTTCCCCTCTAAATGTATGGAACGTGCGACTCAACGGCGGCGAACGAAAACCAGGGCCTGCGTGAAGTGACCGGCCCCCCGCGCTCCCCGCGCTGAGGGCGTGCACCGCGTAGTCATAATCCTGAGACGCAGCAGTTTCTCGCGATATGGATAATTAACTCGATGTACTTCTAAATCCAAACTGTCACTTTTACTACCAATTTGACGGTCTGTGAGGGGCATACAATATTTTTTCTTACTCTTTCACTCCTTCATGTCGTCTATATTATTGTCAAAGTTTTATTCGAAACGGCAGTTTCGGTTTGTAAGTCTAGTTGTTTTTGGTCTCAGACCAACTACACTATACTCTACTATACTCGGCCTCATCTAACAAGTACATTCTGACAGCTCCAATGACGCAAGTACACGAGCACGTCTTCTACGAAAATTAACGCAGATGTCGCTGCGTACGCTTCACCCGTTTTCTAGAGTTCTAGTGACAGTCAATGGTTCATTGAATCATACTATTTATTGGGTAAAACGAAACTAGATCCTTTAGTTTTCACTCTCCATTAAATTAGCTCAATTCAATTATTTTGCAAAAGAAAACCAGCTACCTACTCAGCTTTTCGTTTATACATTAGATGGAATAGGTCAATTTAGCCGTGTCCTTCTGAAGCAACACAAAGAATGGCTCGAACTCTGAAAAACAGGTAGGATGCGGGTGGTGGTGGACTTGTCACCGATAAAAATAGCTAGATTGACATGCCTAGCCTGGGCTGTTACCCCCTTACCAATAAACGCGTTGTCACTTACACAACGGTTATTACAGGTCCACAAGAACTGGTTATTCCGTATTTGACATACAACTGACAAGTTAAGTTGAGCTTTGTGTAACTTCAAAATAACAATTCCGCCATTATTGGCAAGGCCCTTAGTGTTGTACAATATTGGAAAGAATCGATTTATGAGTGATGTTTTGATACCATAAATTATCATCATCATCAGCCCATACTTGTCATAAATTATAGTATTCGTAAATGTTTTACGAGCAACAGACAATGCATTCAAGGTTTCGACAAGACGAACTTTTTGTTTGCCGTGCATAATAATTTGTGCTCAGCAGAGCTTATTATATTTAATTTACAAATAACTGTATAATCGAAACGTTATCACTTCGATTTATAAAAAGAAAAACACTACTATTTTTAAACCACAATAGCTTGCTTAATTTCTAAATTTTCTATTAATATATATTGAGAACAAGATACGAACATTTAACAATTCGAAGAAACAACAGATCAAACAACCATCCAATAATATGTAGTATTGTTGCCTCCAGATCAGTATCTTTAACCCATTAACGCCCAAAATAATACTTACTCTTTAATTGATTTTGACTTTTATTACAAAGTAATAGAGTTTAAAATAACTTGTCCGCCTCCGAGTACAGTGGGTGCTAATGGGTTAATTCATGCCCCTGATGTTTAAGGGTTACCATAAGCCCGAGCGGTCATTATAATACAAGTATAACTATGCTACAGGATTGGGCGTGGGACCCGTTCAGGGACGACCGGCTCGCGGTGGCTTGCGACGATGGCAGTGTCTTCGAGTGGATAATACCTGAAAAAGGTCAGTTTAGTTCTTATTTTAATATTGACATTAGCACACGGTCGAGCGACGGATCTGCATTAGCCCATGTATTACCATTTTTCAATTTAGTTACTGAAAAATGTTGAAATGTATATTTAATTTTTTATAACACTGTTACCTAATAATGTAAGTTTAAAAAAATATATGTTAATGTTGCAGTGCCCTACAGGGTCCACGATTGTACCTCAACTGTATTTAAGATCTTATAACACATTGTGGTAAAGCAATAAGTTATTGAGTATTGAATTATCATATCTTGATCCGTCTAAGCATTGTTGGTAACTCAAAACCCAAGGTTTGATCTTTGACTGCTTTTTGAGTTCCTCTTCAGTGTTTTTGCCCGCTTAGGGAGGGGAACCTCCCCTTGGCCACAAGGATATATCACTTTTACTTTACACTCACATCCGTAAACCCTAGTGGGCTCTATAACGCAGGGTTTAGGTCCTTACCTATGTAAGGTGTCATTCCTTCGCTATTTTAATGTAAACAATATCATATCTATGATGTTCCTTGTCCACTTCAAAAATTAACCTAATATAATGTCTAAAAATAAATACACTTCACGTCTTTTAATCCCACATCGGGGTAGGCAGAAGAACTTGCTAAGCTAATGCTCACGGTTCACCAACCCAACGTGACAGGGGGGTGAGCCCATCGCCGTTATAGAGTTCACACACCTTGTGCTGTGCGGGTTCCATCACGATATTCATTTAACCTTAACCATACGAGGTGTTATTGCGTACTGAAATGTGATTTTAAACATATTTAACAATTTTGTTTCACACGATACAGGTCTTACGGAGTCGACGAACGAACCTAACCGCAAGTTCTCCGCGCATCCCGACAAGATATATCTGATTCGGTTTCATCCCACTGCCCAGGACCTCCTCACTACAGCAGCGCACGACATGACTGTCAAGGTGATTTTTCCATGGGGTGTGAACAAGTATCTACTTTATCTAGTTTTACCTTGACGGGCCCGTTGGTGTAGTGGTCAGCATGTCTGCCCCTGCTCTATAGGGCCGTGGGTTCGATTCCCACCGCTGGCAGGTATTTAGGTGATGAGCTTTTAAGTACTTGTTGGATGTGTCTGGGTGTTTTATTTATATAAGTATGTATTTAAAAGAAAAAAAAAAAGTATTTAAGTAAGTATATTTCGTTGTCTGATTTCCAGAACACAAGTGCTTTAGCTACTTAACATGGGAATTCTCGAATTTGCCTATTTTGCAGGCCCAGCACAGGCTGCTGTGTACACGTATACGATAAATGCTGATATACATTAGATAGAGCATTTCTTCATCTCGATTCAAATAGAGAGCTTTTTTTTAAAATCATTCATAATTTATCCGAAAATACGAAAATGATGAACCCTGTTTGACGATTTTGGCCAGAAAAAGGTCAAACGCGGGGCCTAACACAGAGGTCTACGGCTGTTCCCTGAGCTACGGAGTATGTGGAACGGGTCGTACAATACTTCAACTAAATTCAAATAGAAGCGCTTTTTCAAAATGTAGTAATTTTGTAAAATAAATCAATTGAAAAAAAATCTCATACAAAAATGTTGTTGTGCCAACTTCAACCCCATCAGTCCGCGGCTGGATGCCGTCCTAGGAGCACGGTCACGCCCAATTTTTCTCTAAATAATTTGCATGTGTGCAGTGCTCTTTTTAGATATATTTCTAAGTAAGTACCTATATTTCATACACTATTCTTTGTCAGGAATTGATGACAGTATTATATTCTGTACGATTCATGGTCGTTTTCTTGTATAATATGATAAAAAAAAGAGTCCAAAGAAATCTGTAAACAAACATCCATTTCCTTTTACTTTGACGTATAACCATATCAAATAAAATTGATATGACAATGAAGCGTCACCCTCAAAATCGGGTATATTTTCACGTTGGTAGCATAGTATTATGTCATTTAGTATGAGGCATGGGAGTACAATCGTGTTCAATTTCATTTTCGTTTTTTGTAGTGTAAAGTGACATACAGTAAATAACATAATCCGTTTTTTTTTCAGAGTCGAAAACGAAAATTTAATCAATCTAGAAAACAGTGTTGCCAGATAAACCTGAAGTCGATAAGTGTGTTAAGCTGTTGAGCTGGCTACTTGTTTAACTCTGTGCAGAAAGCGGACCAAGAATTTTATTCAACTGGAAGAAAGATAGAAGAAAATAAATCCTTTAAATAATGCTTGTGAATTGTTTAATTGTAAGTTAATAAACATTACGAAAAATTTAATTAACATTTATTTATGTAGGGAGGTAGGGATATCCTTACTTCTGTCAGCCTCGTGATCGTCCAGTTCGTGAAAATAATGATACCACATTGTATTCATTCATATTTAGTAATAGTCGACCGAAGGGATGTAGGGTACCAAAGGGATTATTGGGCCATATAGCCGCCTATCACCTATTACCGATGCTCTTAGTATGTGTCCTTCCCAATCTAACCCCAATAACGACCTGAAACTCCTAGGCTCCTTCCAGTTCATCCCGGCTGGACGCACCTGTACAGCTTCTTGATGTTACCAGTTCGAGCAGCAAATTGCCTATAAAATGGATTTTACTTACTGGCGTTTTGATTTTTGAAGCTAAATTTGATGCCGGTTTCACGCAAGTAGATAACAGCGGTTGAAAATGAAGACATTCATTGAACTGGTACATACACACATGAACATGGTCTAGGGATATTTCAATCAAACCTAAATATCTAAAATTATATTAACTTTGTTTTAAGACACCTATACATTAAAATAAACCTCATTTAATAAATAGCCTATGTAATCTGACAATAATCTTTTGGATGAAGTTTTAAAAAAAAACTTAGTAGAAGAAGAAGAAAAACTAAGCCAAAAACTTATGACTTGATTAAAACTCCATAGACTTCTATAAATCTTTGTCAAACGGATCTCCGGTGTTCATTTAGTCATGTCACGTAGACACTTGACCAGGAACGAATATTAAGAGCAGTGGACATGATTGAAACTCCAGCACCCACAAAAAGTTCATTCATATCAAGGTGGCACAGTTATGGTTTGGGCAGGAATTCGTCTGTCTTGACGGTAGAACGGACCTCGTTTGGATACAAGGCAATATGACTGCTCTAAAATACCACGATGAGGTGCGCGAGCCGAGGTGAGCCTGTAATCTTGCCCCACAGACGGCAAATTTCCAGCTAATGCACGACAATGCCAGTCCACATACGGCGCGTATCGTTACAAATTGGTTACAACAGCACGATATCTAACCTTTAGACTGGCCTGCTAAATCCCCTGATTTACTCTGATTTAATGGAGCATGCCTAGGATATGCTTCAGAAAAAAGCTCTCCAGAATTTCCCTGATCATATTGTGCATGAAAACCTTTTTTTGCATCTTCATCATGAAGACTGGGGACAGTATTCCAGGACAGGATATTGACACCCTTGTTTTGAGTATCCAGAACCGCTGCAGATGTGTCTGGAATGACTTAGGTGCCACTCCACAGATTTTTTTTTGTAAATGTTTTCATCAGGTTTTTTTAACCGCAATGTACAAGCATTTGACCACTATCCTACCTGATGTATAGCAGCGATGTGGTCGACGATGGAGCACACTTGTTCATTAGGTACCTATACACCCGCGACTTGAATACCTTCAGACTGTACTGCGCAGGAAACACAGACTCCGGGAAGTCATTCCACATCCTGGCCGTTCGCACTATAAAAGTGGACGCAAACCGTTTGATTCGTGTAAATGGTATATCCACCTGGTATGGATGACGTTTTGCCGTTTCCCTGGTTGTCCTATTGTAAATCGCGATGCGGGTTAGGTTATGCAACTCCGTAGCATACTCTCCGAAATGTACCCGATAGAAGACATATAGGCACGTAACCGTGCGGGGATGTTCTAGGCTTTGTAGTCGAGCATCAAACAACCTGTCGTCACCTATGACTCTTGCCTCTCTATTGCCTCTAGAGCCTCAAGCTGGTATTTTGCTGATCCATCCCAAAGATGAAAGCAGTACTCCATACACGATCGAACTTGTGCTTAGTACAATGTGAGCAACTGTCCCGGTGTGAAATACCGTCGCACGTTCGAGAGGATGCCCAGCTTCTTGGCTGCGCGTTGGGCCGTAGCCTCAATATAGGAGTCAAAGTTGAGGTTGGGGGTTAACGTCATACCTAAAAGCTCCACACTGGAAAGTGGGAACCAGATGAAATTGGCTCCTTTTTGGTCAGAATAGACACGCCCTGGGTTGTGATGTTTTAAAAAATAAAGTAATGTTTGAAGTTTTTCTTCTTCTTCAAAGTTTTTTTTAGTTTAATTTTAACCAAAAGATTATTATCAGATTAAATCGTATATTAAATAAGGTATATTTTAATGTATAGGTCTTAACAAAAAGTTACTATGATTTTAGATAATTATGTTTGAAATATTCCTAGACCATGTTAATGTGTGTATTACCCGAACTAATATTTAAAGAAATTTGAACAAAACACTTTTCATTTGACATGTACACCAATGTTCCGAAAATTACTTTTAATATCAAAACAGACATTTTGTATACCTGTCTATGTGTGGGTGATAATACGTATAGGAAAGCGATTTTGTATGCAGCGATGATGACGTCAAAAAGAGAAATAGGCCCTTAACATGGGATGAAGGCAATGTGTGTGTTGTTGTAAAATATTTATATTTATTTATTTATTATCTAGAAAATTAATTTGCTGGACCTGAACACGGCTACCGAGATTGTCATCCGGTGTTCCGTTCCTTTCCTCGATAGTCGGTATTTTCCGTATACCGACTATCCAGGCCTGCGAGATCACCAGATATCAGATTTAGATGATCTGATCACCAGATCAGAGATCAGATTTAGATGTTTTTTTTTTGTGGGGATATGTAAAAAATCAAATGTACATTAAATTTTATAAGCATGTAAACGAATTGAGAGGCTCAGCATACGATTATGAGAATTGGAAGATTAATTTTATTGTTACGGAAATTAAGAGGTTTATTCCAACTTCATAATTTTTTTCCAGATCTGGGATCTAGCCCCGGAAGAGCCGAAAGCGGAGATAACGCTGCGCGGTCACACGGAGCAAATATTCGCCATGGACTGGTCCACGGACGGACAGTATCTCGCCACAGTATGCAAAGATGGACTCATTAGGGTGAGTATGAGTCTGGTGTCATTATAGGGTGACTACGATTCGTGTGTTGCTTGTAGATTTTTTGATAATTAAATATTTATTAGTGGTTATTTTCCATAGCGTTTACACAGTGCTTTTACACGTGATAAGCCTGTAGCCGCAATGGTGGTTTTCGGTTCGAGACCGGCTGCATTAGGCGTGTACCAATGGGTCTCTTCTTCAGAGTCTGTGCGCTACGCAGCACTTATACGGTACAGGAAAACATTGCGATGATAACCGCATACCTAAAAGTGTGTAGGGTTCACACACTTCACGTTGGATTTACGTTTATCGCTTTGAACCAGCGTTTGACGACCATCCTGCCTGATGTTAAGCAGCGATGTGGTCTGTGGTCTACGATGGAGCACACTTGTTCATTAGGTACCTATTCACCCGCCTTCTAGCACGCCTCTCTATTGCTTCCGGAGCCTCAAGCTGGTATTTGGCTGATCCGTTCCAAAGATGAGACATTCGGGGAACCAACCGAATTTGCTTATCAAGTGTCTCAGCATACCTCGCTTTACATGAATGAATATAGTCTTTATTACACAATCTACATTATAAATGTACAGTATGGAAAAATAATCGCATACCTACAAAGTGTATGAACCCTATCGTGTTGAATTATATATGTTCGGTGATCCGTAGGAATTTTCTTAGTAAGTATCGGTGCATTCATTACCTTGAAAAAATGTATGCAAATAATAAATATTGCAGTGTTACAAATGTAACAAAAAAAAAAATACTATGAAAGGACAAATGCATTATCGGTTCATTACAGGTGGTTACCTGTAGATATGTAATGAACAAGTGTGCTTCATCGTAGACCACATCGCTGCTGCTTAACATCAGACATAATGGTGGTCAAACGTTTGTTCATTGTGTGATTAACCTTTTCATCGCCAAAGTTATGGTAGTCGAAAATAATGAAAGGACAGTTTGTGAGTGCATGATTGACGGTGAGAAAGTTGAACAAGTGGATGAGTTTGTACATTTGGGATCTCTATTTACAAGTGATGGAAAGTTTGACAAAGATATTGAAAGAAGAGTGAGTGCGGGTAATAAGGTTAACGGTGCCCTTTGCAGTGTTATGGAGAGCCAATTCATGTCGAAAAAGGCAAGATTGGCTGTCCATGACGCTGTACTGGCACCTACCTTAATGTACGGGAGTGAAAGTTGGGTATGGCAGAAGAAGCATAAAAGTAAAGTCATGCCGTAGAAATGCGGTCATTGCGGAGCATGAAAGGTGTGACATTGAATGACAGGATAAGGAATAGTGTGATAAGAGAAAGTTGCGGTTTGAAGGAAGACGTAGGGACCAAGATTGAAAAGGGCATGCTTCGGTGGTTTGGGCATATAGAGAGAATGGATGAAAGGCGATTGACGAAAGAGATTTATATGGGCGATGTAATGGGCCGGGTGAGTAGAGGTCGCCCCAGAAGGACATATAAAGACCAGATTGGTGATGTCCTGGTCGAAGGTGGCGTGAAAAGTACTCGAAACCGGAGGTCATGTATGAAAGGATGTATGAATGTAGATGAAGCGAAAGGGGTATGTCAGGACCGTGACAAATGGAGATCTGTAGTCTCTGCCTACCCCTCTGGGAGAAAGGCGTGAAGTGTATGTATGTATGTGTCTTATAAATCAGATACATTAGTCGAGTGATTTTGAAGTATATGATCATCAGAGCAGAATTCAAAATCGTGAAAACAAAAATTAATCTTCCGGCGGACAAAAGGTTTTCCTTGTACTGATGGTGAAAATGTCCGCCAACAGATATACGACCCGCGGAACTGTGAGGAGCCGATCCGTAGCGGGAAGAGTGCGTCCGGCGGGCGCGGGGCTCGCCTCGTGTGGGCGCTCGCTGACACACACCTCGTCATCACTGGCTTCGACAAGTACGTACCGCTGCTAATACTTCTACACCTCGTAAGGGGAGGGCTACACTGCCGCCATACGAAGAAAGGGCGTAACTATATTATTTTGTTTCATAGGAATGTGTGCTTTACCACTAGATTAATTCGAACTAATAACGCTCGTATTCCCATGATAACAAATTAAAAGTTACGCCTTTTCCTCGTATGACGGCAGTACACTACGAAAGAGATGATGATGTAGAGAGTGTATCCCACCAAAAACATTCTGTAAAAAAACCAGCCAAGTCTCGATGGAGCTGCTTGCTCATCTCTAAAAAGTAATGAAATCTAGACAAAATCGTGCCAAGTTTACTGCGATTTTTTCGTTATTATAGTTAGTGTTGTGTGATTTGGCCGTTGAAAGACCCAAGGGTACAAAACCAGTATCAAGCCTTAATTTTCACTTGTTATTCAATCAACGTTGTCCAATTGACAATTTTTCATCGTCAATGGGTAGCGGTTCTGGCGACAGATTGGTATAATATTTTCAGGAGCACCTGGTTCTGTGTCCTTGAATACCTTTCAACGGCCAAGTCACACAACACTAACTATAATAATGACGAAATCGCAGTAAGAAACCTTAGATATGGCACGATTTTGTCTAGATTTCATTACTTTTTAGAGATGAGCATTATTCATTTGTACCCAAATAAATATTCGCACAAGCTTCGTCAACGCGAGATAACAGATAAAATATAAAAGCAGGTGCTCAAACATTGAAAATCTCCAAGTAATCCCTACCCGAGTCCTGTGGCAGAGTACCCAGGGCGCTAGTGGAATTCCCCCGCTGTAGCTTTGGAACTAATAGTTATATTATAGAAGAAGAGCGGTGCCTTCTGTTACAGGCTTTACGCTTACTAGAAGGGACCAACCTATCTGCGATTGCAACAAAATTTTTGACAATAAATATTTGATCTGTCAGGGTATCGGAGCGTCAGATCCTGCTATACAAGGCGTCGGATCTGTCGGCCCCGGTGTGCACGACGGGTCTGGACGTGTCGCCCGCCATACTGCAGATACACATCGACCACGACTCCGGCACGCTCTTCCTCACTGGTCGGGTAAGTGTGTCAACTATCTATGTACATATTAGTGGCGAAGCTAGGGGGTAAGCCGGTATTACAAGACAAGCCTATGCCAGGCACATTAACAACTATTTTCAAGGAAATTAAGTAGCGTAGGGACTTATTATAGCTCATATAAGTAAGACAAATAAAAAATCTAAATAAGCATTGGTTAAGTGCCTATTTTTATACCGGCTTACCTCCTAGCTTCGCCACTACTACATATACAACGTAAGCAATAACGGTAGGGTAGTATTTAATATACACAGGTAACAGTTGTAATTCCTTTAAAGGTGTGAAAGTACGGCTCATTTGTAGCTAGTGTATTATGAATTATAATTACTTGCGTGAATTGACAGAATTACTAACCCAATTAACTAAATTCCTGCGTGTAAAAGTACCCGGAGCAATGATCTTAGAAACGTTGTAGCTGGGCTCGTCAAAATGTTTTTTTTTTTTTACTATGGCTACAATGCTGGGAAATGAAAAACATTTTTTTCGTCTCCATACAAAATAGAGAGAGGCCTATGTCCAGCAGTGAACAAGTATGGGCTGATGATGATACAAAATAAGTAATTTTTCCCGTCTGTAATTTTTGTCTCGAGAGAGGAGTTTTTTATGGAGATGAAAAGCTCGGGGTCCCTTTACCTTGAGTATTATGTAACCTCTGAACACAGGGTGACTCGACAATCTACTGCTACGAGGTGACATGCGAAGCCCCGTACCTGTGTCCGCTGTCGCACCACCGCTCCACCACGCTGCACCAGGGCGTCGCCTTCCTCTCCAAGAACCTGGTCGCCGTCGACAAAGTGGAGTTCGCTAGAGCGATACGACTCACCAACGGAACGTTGCAACCGCTGTCGTTCACCGTTCCTAGGATTAGGGTGAGTGGCATTTTATTATGTTTGGCTCTAATTTTTGTTTTTATGGGATTTTTTTTCACATCTTCAGTGTAACAATTACAAATGTTTATTATATTTAAAGTTTAAACTGGGTATTACGGATTATTAAGTTTTTTATTTTTATTTTACCTTACGTGCCGTGGTCTCGAGTTGAATAAAACATTTAAAAATCGTTCATGATGAGTGTGCTTTTTACCTACTGCAATCTCTGTGAAATAATTATGTGTTGTGGTATAATGGAGAATTTCTGTTGTTAATCTAAGTAAAAATAGTTAATCTAGCTATATATATTTCACAAAAGTTAAGCAAGGTTTTGACAAAGTAAAGTCTAAGCTTTCTGAATTTCAATTTCAATATTACTTAATTTAGAGATTTTTGTCACCATATAGTCACATATGGTGACAAAAATTGTGCTATACGCTGGTAATTTTAAATTTCGTCGAAGGTTTCGGCCTAAACTAAGTGTATGGTGTCCCAGACGGAGTTGTTCCAAGACGACCTGTTCCCGGCGACGTTGGTGACGTGGCAGGCGTGGCAGAGCGGCCGGGACTGGCTCGCCGGCAAGCGCTGTGCCGCCAGGACTGTCTCCTTGCAGCCTGAAGGCATGCTTTCACGTGAGTGCTTCACAATGTAACGTTAGCCAATGACTACTAGCTTTGGCTATCCGATTTATTTGAATTTCATACCACTTTAGCGATTCAACCACGTACATATATTTTTTTTTTTTTGGGTTCACAAAACTACAATACAGATGCATGCAAACTTTAAACAACTATAAAATAAATAATAATTTGAGTACATGTATTATTAATACCATGAACCGCTAATTTGAACGATTGGTTTAGAAAGAGTGGTATTATTTTACACGTCCTGTTTCACTAAAACATCAATGTAGATAGTGTTGTTATACTGCGACGAGTAATAAATGAGGTTTAATGTCTAATGATATTCATTTGATAGTCGTAGACAAAATTCTTAGCCGTTTGTACATATTACATATGCATTACAATGAATACGGTGACTGCTTCAATAACAATAATAATAAAAGGCCTTATGGTCCTCAAAAACTGAGCCGAGTTCACCCTGAACGGAAAAAAGCAATCAGTAAAATCTAAATGAAAGTAGTTAACTCTCTGAGTAAAACGAAGAGTGGATCGACTTGACCACGGCAAAGAATGTGCGGTAATTGGGCTCGTGTACTAAAATTTGCGGTCTGAGTTGACTGTATAAATACTTCGGCTGTTTTTATAATTTTCCTAAAATGTACATTTTAGTTTTATATTTCTAAAAGGTTTCTTTCTTTTGCTTATGCAAAACGAAATGTTGTCGATTGTGTAACTTTAGTTATTAGTCAGGTGGTTAAATGTTTGCAATTACACTTTTCTATTAACAATAAATGTATTAACAGTGTCGTCGCAAGCGCCAGTCCAGAAGGAGATCAAGGAGAAGGAGAAATTACCGCTGAAACCCAAACCCGACCTCATCCGGTCGCACGTGCCCTTCGACGCCAAGGAGAAGCAAGAGAGTGTGAGTGACTAGGCCATTAACAAAATCTGTAGATTAGGGTAGTGTATTACCCTTAACCCACTTTACTTTTGAATTGACTGAGATTAACATTCATCCCCGTGTAGATACTTTTTGCAGGCGGTACTAAAGATAGCTCGATAGTGTAAATCAATCAGTAACGATCTGTCGAAGAATCATAATATAAACTCAATCAAACTAACATATCCTAACATACGACATTCCATGATCGGGCGTCGCTTTGCAATATCCACAACAAATGGACATTTGGGCACGTGGGAAATCGACTCATTTCGATTTCTTACCCCAGAGAATTCAACCTGGAATTTACCCAGCTTAGGGACAAATTCTCAGACATACGTTACCCTGACTTCACCTTAGTGTGAATTCTCTAGGGTTAGATATCGAAACAAACCGGACTGAAATTCCACCA
>SJJU01004608.1:0-13321 GCA_012932125.1 Conopomorpha cramerella | reverse complement strand
GGCCGGAAATCGCCACTTTCGTTTTGAAGCTGCCCCGTGGTCAAACAATAACGGTTACCGTTTTATTTGTCGCGAAAGCGCGTGATGCGTGGATTAGAAATTGATATCAGAAATAATAGGTACCTATTACCAAAAAACCGGTCAAGTGCGATTCGGACTTGCGCACAGAGGGTTCCGTGCAACCTTGTTACGTTAAGTCGTTGCTTCTGAATGAGATTTATAAAAAATGTGATGTAACAGCTTGATACCTCTTCGTATTCCCAAGAAAAAGGGTATTGACTGACAATAACAATAATGTGATCCTATAAGGGTTTCGTTTATCGCCCGGAATCATACCGAAAAACGAAAATGCGTGCTAAGTTCTTTCCCTAACGTTTTTGTAAAATTAGGTAGATGAAATAGGTCCTATCCTATCCTGTTTTGGAAAAAGATTTCAGCAATAGGTACACACGCGGGCGCGCCCTTTTTCGTTGGGTTAAGTACGCTTGGTGGACCGAGGTCATTTGCTTCACAAGTGTCTCTGCCTACCCTTTTTCGGATTAAATGCTCGAAGTGTATTTTTAACACGTCGTCCATATCAATTCGGTCCCGTTTTACCATTTGGCTACGAATACCCTAAAATTTGAAAATACGCGGATTAAATCGCGGGGCAGTACCTGCATATTGTAACTGCTAGGTAGCAAGTGAAGTTATGCAGTCGGACATTATAATCGTAGAGCCACTAAGTAGATACTTGTGTGGGCACCTGACTACATACTAGGCCATTGTTTAAATGGATGGCTGCCATTTTGTGGTAATTTCTTCAGCGCAGTTAAACATAAGTGGGTTAACATGAACATAGGCACTTACTTCCTGAACACTTTCCCTTACCTGGTGCCTAAATTGGCTTAGGTAAGTCCCCATCTAGCTGCTTAAGAAGTTCTAGACTACTATACACTATAGACTTACTAGATGTAGCTACCCCGGCGTTGTTAACCGCGATGTACAAACTAAACTCTTATTTTAAAGTATCACTAAAATCCACTGAATAGCTTTTGTGTGAAATAGTAACATACAAACTTTCGCGTTTATAGTAGGATAATTTGGACTTAATAACATAGAAACGTTGCGTAAAGCTTTAACTATACTTATCTATGTCTTGTCATAGCTCATCCGTACCTTATCAATAAAAGCTACATCCGCTTACTCGATATTGCTATAACTTCAAGCTTTACATTTACTTACCTTACTTACTTTAATTACACATACTTACCAACGTAATTCAATTGTGAACTTTTTACTGAAGCTCTAAAGCAAACACTTCGATGTTGGCGTAACGAACGTACCCTTTAAATCTAATTTGATTCTCCACAATTTCTTTTTGTTAATATTAAAATAGACATGAAGCTTTTCGTTTAAAAAAAAACATGCACAAACTTACCAAAAACACCAAATATCTTAGCAACATTTTCAAAAAAGTTTTCTAAATTCACTGTAAACAGTCCGACCCAAAACACTATTCTGTCAGAAATCGAAAGTTTCACTCGTCCACAAAGCACGGAAAAAAGTTGGCGCGCTTTTCACGTCAATTTGACATTTTACTTTTTTACTACGGCGAATATTAGGTATTGTTCTGCAATCGGCCGTCGCGGGCTGGAGTCTCGCGCGACTGCTTGCCCCTCCGTAGCGGGACATCGAGGAGAACGGGAAATCGTCACAATTCGAGGGAAAGCATCTTATATAGAGCTGTTCGTACGCGAGTGTACTAGTAGACCAGTAGGTTGGTACCAACAGATGTCTCAGGAGATCCGCACCATATACAACCTTTTATTGAAAATTATTACTTAGTAGACTCCGTTTCACAAAAGAAGTCCACTCGTTTCCATACTTTCAGTATGGTAACCACGGGTTAGAAATAATTGGAAGTTTAGACTCCGTTTCACAAAAGAAGTCCCGTGGTTACCATACTGAAAGTATGGAAACGAGTGGACTTCTTTTGTGAAACGGAGTCTAAACTTCCAATTGTTTCTAACTATAGGCACCCCACATGCTTTTAACCATGCATACTTTAGGTGCAGAGGAGGCAGTGTCATTTTTATTACAAGCTCTGTATATAGATCTATGGACGAATGAATAAATGGATGAAAGTAATGATTAGAACTATTTAACAAATTTCTCTGCTAAAAAAGCCAAACAAACTTTCCCTTTGCCTTTACAATATTGTAGGTACGACTGTAACTTTATTTCGTAAAAGTTTGTAACAGCTCTGTGTGTATCAGCGGGCAGCCAGCGGCGGCGGCGGCGTGGCACGAGCGGCAAGGCCGGGCACCGTTGTGTGCCCTACAATCCACTGGCATGCCACACCACACAAGCCCGACGCGTGCGACCCTGTGTGACGTACACATGTTTTGCTGTCTGTACGCACCTACCTGTTTAAATAAGGTGAGAGAATCGCCAGAGTGGCCGCACTACCATATTTGATGATTCTCTACAACTTCCGCAGAGAAGAGATGACGAAATACCTAGGTAAGGTAGATACTATCTAAAACCATTTCTCCGGCTTCCCTTTCGAGGAATTAGAAATTGCTCAGCTGAGGTCTAAATATGTAGGCACAGTCAAGGACTGCCGGAACGTAACACTTCCGGTATTTAAATGGCTGGGTTAGCAATATTTCCATAGACGAACTGCACATTCTATGAAAGTATTATAATAACACATATCTATACGGAATGGGCACCATACCAGTCCTGTCCTGGACAAACCAACCCGTGTGGTCTCTTTGAAAGTCTTATTATATTTAGGTTGGATCATGTACAGTAGATGAGCAAATGATTTATGCTTATGAATTATGATACTGATCTTTATTGCAGGTGGATAGAGGCCACCCCCAAAGGTAGGTACCAAATTGGGAACACTCTGAAGTAAATCGGCATCAGTGTACACCTACTACCCACTCAAACCTACGGACAAGTATGGAGTAAGTGAGGTGGGTGTAGGTAACTATTAATATGAAAGAGAAAGGTGAACGGATTAGACCGGGAGAGACACCTTATTAGTTTATTCCTGGGTAGGAAAGCAGATTAATCCCAAATAGAAAGGCCCGATACAACAAGCGTAAATAACGCAACGTCATAGGTGGTGGACTTGTTGATCGCTCGCCTATCTGGGTATGCGGGTTTCCTCGCTATCATTTCCTTGGAAGCGAAAGGTACCTGTTTTGGACATAGATGGGGAAATTACCCTGAATATCTTATCGATGAAGCTAGCTATGCCTTCTAGTGGTTTACGTTCTGCATATCATCCGGAAATGTTATCCGGTTATAGACTGACTAATTGGTAAATTTGGAAATGTCGTGTGGCATGTGACGTCATCGTCAGGAGCTCGTCGGATTTCTGTGTTAGAAGAGGGTGAAGGTAGTTTGAATTACCATATTTTTTTTAAACGCAGTGATCAAACGTTTGATCACCATGGTGCCTGATGTTAAGCAGCGATGTGGTATACGATAGAGCACACTAGTTCATCCAACATCCAGCCAACCAACTGCTTTTCTAGATAGTTTATGATAGAAGTCAGCAGCGATGTGGTATACGATTGAGCACGTTGGTACATCCAACATCCAGCCAACCAACTGCTTTTCTAGATAGTTTATGATAGATGTCTGTCTCTGGGTGCGTTATAAAAACGTGCAATATTTTGCAGATTCACTGGGTCTTAGAAATTTGGACGTAGGTGCTTTAGACAGTGGATAATTCCGCTAAGAAAGTATTTCACTTATTCAGGTACCTCTTTAAAACTCATTTTCAGCATTTCCGTCGCCCCTACGATTTTTCAAAGTTCTTCTCGATATATCTCTCTGACCTCCTGATCATCCTGAATATACTTACTACGAGATCATCTTTGAAATAAATGTTTAACTAAATCGGTTCATAAATGACGAAGTTATGCGTGCTCTTATTACAATCAGTGAGTGAAAAATCAATGATCCCCTGTTTCGATCATTCCTAGTATCGTTAGGGTTGGCATCTTTTTCTCTTTACCAATGTATTTTCAATTTTACCAAAAGCTTTTTTAAATAACTTTGATAGTACTTGTTTTTGTTCTTTTGTCGTTTGAATGGGAAATTTTATAATAAGAAACTCCAAAAGTTTCTTATCTAGATGTCGCTAGTAGATATCCAGGGGGACTTCTGTCAGTTATATTTTAGTGCGTTTTTTTTATTATTTGGGTGAGTTATTTAGACATCAAACACTTTTGTAACATGCACACAAACTGTGTTTGTTGCAAAATGTGATTTCGTTGAAATTTGTCCCCCTAGTACAACTAGCGCCATCTGTCATAACTAAGAGAAACAGGGGCCCTGAAAATTCCCCATTGGGGCCAGGTCAGGATTAGATATGTCTATCACGTGACTGTACGGCAGTAGGTATGTCCTCAGCTACATGTTATAATGATTGCTATGCACGCGCACGCTCAGGGAATGCTACTAAAGCAGCGCAACGGTTTGTTGACCCGCATTTCCCACAACAAACAGCATCTAACTGCCTATCAAGAAACTCTACCGATTCACCCACTAATGTGTGACGTTTTACGACATTTTTTACATATGTGTCTGTCTAGCGTCTTGTAATACATAATACTTAATTAGCAGATAAATGATTCTTGTCCGTAAAATCGATGGATTTTGTTTCCTAAATGTTTTTTTTTGTTTCTTATTGTAAATGTGTAAATCGTAGCTTACCTACCTAAGTGGGGCAATGCACTATTAGGTGGGTAGTTAACTGTTAGATACCTACATTATTATTAACACATTCGTAGACACTCAAACTAATATGGACGTTTTATGCGGGATGTAGGTATCCGATCCGACGGAGAGCGCTTCTCGGCAAACGGAGTGTAGGACGCCCTCAGGCAAAGTGGTCTGATGATATACGCAAGATGACTGGCAGAAGCTGGATGCGAGAAGCCGAAAAAAATCAGTGGCATGCCATTGGAGAGGCCTGTGTCCAGCAGTGGACGAGTATGGGCTGGTGATGATGATGATGTAGCTACCAGAAAGTGTTAATATTAGTATCCTACAATGGTCGGGTTATACCTATCTCCTACTCTAGAGTATTCATCCTACGGTGGAATACGGAATACGGGATACGTATGCCTGAGAATACTCATTCATTCTCGAATTTACCTTAAGCATTTATTTTAGCGTAAATTCTAGGGTATTTATACCTAATTATTATATGTAACTCTTATACCTTCCTACTTCCTAGAAATTCATACACAAAGATATGAAAACCACAGGTAAGTGGATAGATACCTACTGCTAAATTATTTACTTAGATACATAGCTGTAAAAGCCTTTTGTCCTTTACGAACAAAACTCTTTTCACCGATTTTCTAAGGCTGCAAAGGCTACAATGGCAAAGGTTGGTTATTTACTTTGTTATGTAAATTAATTGGCACAGAAGTGTTTACCTAAACAACGTGCCAGCGATCAATTTTTTTTTTGTAGTAATTCATTCACACATCTTTTTTTTTATTCTGAGACGGTGACATGGTAGGTATTGTAAAACATCCACTGATTAAGAACCCCGCCGATGGCCTTCAGCTCCTACTTACATCTTCACGAAAGTCAATCCAAAACTGACATTTAGGATAAAACGAGATAATAATATGGAAAAAACGGAGGAGTGATATTTTTTTTTCTAAGTAGCTATCTTAGGTCCTAGGCAACATCTTCAATAAGTAGTTAAAAACACCTTACAGCACATTTTTATTTAGAAACTAGCTGTACCGCCCGGTGTTTCTCGTCTATATAGCCTATGTTACTCAGGAATAATGTAGCTTTCCAACAGTGTAATAATTTTTCAAATCTGTTCAGCAGTTTTGGAGCCTATTCAATTCAAACAAACTAACCTTTCCTCTTTATACTTAATATTGGTATAGATAATTGTAATCTAATCCTTACTAATATTATAAATCGGAAAGTGAGTTTATTTGTTTGTTCCGCTTTCACGCCGTAACTACTGATCGATTGTTTTGAAATTTTGCATACGTAAAGTTAGAAGTCCGGATTAAATAATAGGGTACATTTAATCCCGGAAAAGAATTATATTCCCGAGGGAAAGTTAGATTTTTCCGTAGGAATGGTAAGTTTTTTCTTATAGTTGTCTTTTATATCGCAATATAACCGAAGTCCACGCGGGCAAAGCCGCAGGCGGAAAGCTAGTTGAATAATAAACTGATCCTCAAGTCAGATCACTTGATTGATTAAAATCGACATTCTATAAATCCGTCAAAATATAATTATTCAACGATGCCTACTAAACTAAAGTAAATATTATTATCGTACCTGGGTAATAAACGCATCGCCAGTTCAGCTCGCTATCAGACAACGCTGCAAAAAGTGTAGAATGTAAACAAGTCTACGTACATAATGTAGGTAGAGACCTATCTGTAATGTATAGTCTACGTGGCGGGCGAAATGTTTGGTTTTTCCAGAGCTTCACGAATGAAACTCCCATTTTCCTCAGACAGCGGGTCATTCTTTAAGTTGCAAACTTACTAATATGTATTTTAAATGGAAATGTTTACAAATTTTGAAGGAAGACGTAGTGACCAAGATTGAAAAGGGCATGCTTCGGTGGTTTGGGCATATGGAGAGAATGGATGAAAGTCGATTGACGAAAGAAATTTATATGGGTGATGTGCAGGGCCGGGTGAGTAGAGGTCGCCCCAGAAGGACATATACAGACCAGATTGGTGATGTCCTGGCCGAAGGTGGCGTGAGAAGTACTCGAAACCGGAGGTCATGTATGAAAAGATGTATGAATGTAGATGAGGCGAAAGGGGTATGTCAGGATCGTGACAAATGGAGATCTGTAGTCTCTGCCTACCCCTCTGGGAGACAGGCGTGAAGTGTATGTATGATGTATGTATGTATGTTTACAAAAAAAAAAATACACTTCACGCCTTTTAATCCCAAAGCGGGGTAGGCAGAGGCACTTGCTTAATAAGCAAATGCCCACGGTTCACCAAACGTATTTAACCCAACGTGACAGGGGGTGAGCCCATCGCCGTTAGAGGGTTCACACACCTTGTGGTGTGCGGGTTTCATCACGATATTGTCCTTCACTGTTTGTTATCAGTGTTTAATTACAATAAAACAACGTGTAATGTAAATCGGATTAACACATAGGCTGTAATTTGTGCCGAAATTCTCACGAGGACAAATACACAGCGTAAAAAAAAAAAAAACGACCGCGAGCAATTGTCTTAGAAACGTTGTTTGGTTCGTCAATACATATATACCATTTGTATTTGTCCCAATACACGGGGTACAAAGGCAACTTATTATGGCAAAACAAATGTTTGTCGGGACAGCTAGTAATAATATAAAATGTATAATATCCCGAGGCAGAAAATCGTCTTCTTCTTTCATTTCCCCGCATTCCAACAACGTTTCTAAGACCATTGGTCCTTTTACACGTAGTATACCTACATCAGAATCTCACATAGGCTGTAATTGTTCAATGTATATACATATATATAGGTATTAACTGCTGGTAATACTACCGGGGTACCTACAGCTGGTTTATTATTGAAACAAAGGTGCAAGTCCAATTTTGACATTGGTTTTAATTATTTATTTATTTGCTCTAACTAGAAATATGTATCAACACCTATTACGTTTGCTGTTATGTGGTTTGGTTAGTTATCATTTATAGGCTATCTACTTGGCTAGTTCAATGTGTTAACAGGTGACTGATGTGTGTGTGTTTGTATGTATGTTTTACGATTGCTTCACACAACTGTTCAAAAATCATTTCGTACATAACTGTTATGTTGCACTTCTTTAAGTCACTGAACAGCTGGACCGATTTCGGATATTATTATTTGTTGTTGTAAGAATCTTATTAGGGGATTAATCATATAATTACTTACCTGGAAAACTATAAATTGTTTAATTGGATATCAATACCAACGTCTATCGGATGCTCTAGCACCTAAACAATAACATATGTAGGTACCTAGGTAGTTTAGTTAGTAGATATAGTAAGTAGGTAGGATGTATCAAGAATATCCCTGCTGCACACACCGACCTGCGTACAATATAATATCACTAAGGTATATAAACACTTGCATTCATATTACTTTGCCATTTACACTTTCTTCCAAGTGCAATGATGTACCGCGTTTTTTATATCCTTGTGTTTATTGTAACAGTAGTGCAGGGTGGGGGTGGTCGCAGACCGGTGGGCAATGTCGGGAAGTTGCCCACGACTGCGGCGCCCTCGGGCGTCTTCAGAGGATCCTTCATGGAGACACGGAAGGGCAGGAAATTTGAGGCATACCGGGGCATCAGGTACGCTGAAGCGCCCGTTGGAGACTTGCGGTTTGAGGTCAGTGCATTTATAGAGACAGAAATATACCTGACACCTTTCTTTGGCTTAACTGAAACCTTTGTTATACCTACTTTAATCTGTGAACTTGTCATATTAATTACTAGTGGACGCCCCGCGATTTCATTCGCGTAGTTTAGTAGTACCTGCATTCCAAATTTCAAGCATCTAACTTGAGCCGTTTAGATTTTTCATACAAAAATATTTACCCGTTAAATCCCGTTCCCGTTGGAGTTTCTGGAATTCCTTTCTTAGTGCACTCCTACGGTACCTAAGCTACGTCCGTTCCAAATTTCAAGTGCCTAAGTTTAGCCGTTTGGGTTGTGCGTTGATATGTCAGTCAGTCCGTCAGTCATTCAGTCAGCTTTTCCTTTTATATATTTAGATAGATGAGGATTTTTTAAAATTTAGTTTGATATTTCATTAAAAGATGACGCTACTGCAAAGCACCCGCTTTCAAATATTAAAAAACATTCAAATCGGTTCACCCACGCGAAAGTTCTGAGGTAACAAACATAAAAAAAATACAGTCGAATTGAGAACCTCCTCCTTTTTTGATGTCGGTTAAAAAACAAAAGTTTATTTTGCTGCCTGATTGATAATCGACACAGAAACTAGTAGTAACCTCTGTATAATAAAGGAAAATGAGTTTATAATGCGTATTTGGTAGGTATGTATGAACCTATAAAACTTTTAATTAACGTATGATGAATATGAAAACCCACAGTAATATAAGATCATTTGAGTGCACTTGCACTAGGTGTAAGTTAATCGAGCGTGTAATACTTACTTGTTTATGGCCTACCTATATTTTGCCATTCTGAAAACAGACAGACACATGGTAACAAAATAATAAACTTACACTGGGATCTTATCTTAAAGCATTGATCAGTACAGTACCAACTTAATTACTTCATGGAACCAAGTTCCCACAGTTGCAAGAAACAGTTGATTTTTTTTGTATTTTTTTAAAATAGTAATATCATGGAAAGAGTTTCAGTTATAGGTCTCATAATAATATCGACTGGAAATTACCCATACTACCACCCCTTACAGTCATAGCCACTAACGTCCTGGCCACCCTGTGTACTTACCCCCTCGTAATCTAAATAATTAAAAAGGAGGAGCTGACTGACTGACGGACTGACAATCAATGCATAGCTCAAACGGCTAAACGTAGGAACTTGAATGTTGGCAGGGACTTAGCTTAGGTACCATAGGGGTGCACTAAAAAAGAATTCCCGAAACTCCCATAGGAACTGTGTTTATAATGTAAGTATATGGGTAAAACAACAATGTTTGTGTTCCCTGCGCAGTGTAGTCTGGACGTTTTCAATTCACTGGTAAATAGGTACCTTATGAACAAGTGTGCTACATCGTAGACCACATCGCTGTTAACATCAGGCAGGATGGTGGTCAAACGCTTGTTCAGGGCGTTTAAAAAACGGATCAATTCGGATTAGATCACCTATTCACTTGTCAAACACGTTCGAAGAAATAAAGGCGAATCAAAAAACATTTGAATTCCCACACGTAAACGGGTTAAGCAACGGCGATACACGCTGGATAGAAAATAAGCTTACCTCAATAACAATATAATAATCACTTACAAATTAAATTAACTCAATAAATGCTTACAAAATTATTACTTAATTAAATATCATGACATGACAAAACTGGCTCCGTACTATGTGGGCTTACAGTAATACTCTTCTCGCTGTGTGAGAGGGATAGCGCTAGAGGAATGGTATAATGCTGTCACTGTTACACAGCGTAAACAATATTACTTTAAGCCTGGTACGGGGATTACACTGAGAGGTGTATGAACCTTGTAACGGCATTGGACAAAATATGGACGCCTGAAACTTACTCTCTAAAGAATGTGGTAATTTCTTTAGCAAGTGAGTGTAAAATGAAACTACTTTAGTACTTGACTACTAAGAGCCCTATGTAACCAAACAGAATAAGTTCACACACCTTTGCGCATGTGGGTTTCCCCGCAACCTTTTTCTGAGATCAGTGTGCCAGGTAAACAGCTCAAAAAAATATAAAACTAGGTAGGTAATAATATGTTGGTTGGTTGGTTGGTTGGTTGGTAGGTTCAGGCAGGATGGTGGTCAAACGCTTGTTCATAGTGATTAAAAAAAAAACATTCTTTCACTTGGTGGAACCAGTCTTTATAGAACAAATACTATCTTTGCCACGCGGTGTTAACCGCTCTTTATCATGTTCCCGTGGGAAATGAACTGATGAATAAATAAGTGATAATTAAAAGATGCACCAGAAGCAATGTGCACCGTTGAGACACCATTTTGACCAAAGAATACAACGTCTACTACTTGATGCGTACCTATTCTCTATTTATTCCGTTCTACAACGGGAATAGTGTCACAACGGGAAGTTTATATAAGTACTTAGCCTATGTCTCAATTCGATTTAATAGTTTAAACCGGGCATAATAGCGCGAAATTAACCAAATATACGCATTCAGCTTACCTTCATTATTTGCTCGATATTTCGACGCAGTTACATATGCCGTGGTCACGAGCTGAAAAAATGGTCCCAATTCAAGTTATAATCTATTTCCAATCTCATTAAAATTCGTTCTGCATTTTTTTTTTAGTTAAAGGTATAATTCTCACTTACGCCTCTCGAACTTTCGCAAAACGATTTATAGTTAGAAGAATACAGCGACTTACTGTGACACTATTTTATTAGAGCAGAGGCCCACTACCACCCAAGACCTTCCTCTTCCTCCGGCTTCGGCATTCTCTGGAGACGGGCGGGTCTGCTTTGCTTTTGACTACTTATAACCAGCTGTTTCATTTCCAGCCACCCAAACCCATCCACAACTACCGTACGCCTGTGAACGCAAGCGTGGAAGGCCCGGCGTGCCCCACGTACGCCGCTGAGTACTACTATGGCAACTTCAGCGAAGACTGTCTGAGGCTTAATGTTTATACGCCTCTTAAGAGAGATAGGTAAGTAATTACTAATTTCATGAACAGTAATTAAACTTACCTTTGCATTCTCAGACCAAAAACAACCAGATGGTTGGCCAATGCGAAAGAAGATTAAAACGAAACAGAGATACAAATAGCATGTATGAAAGACCAAGGCATTATTATCTCCTGCACCTTACTTCGTAGCATGGTGTTCTTGTCATTTTGGTAGTAAAAGCAACAGTTTGGACCCATAAGTACATTGATTTCCATATACTTATTTTTCTTGAAAAGAGACAGAAGGAATTGAAGGAGCTACAAGTAGTTGGGTTTGGTCTTAGTTTGCATTGGACTAATGATAAGTTGGTATAGATAGTATCCTATAGTAGACCTATAATTAGTATGCTCGTGACCTATCAGATAAACTCAACTAGATATATGAATTGTGGCAGGTCGGAACCCCTCCCCGTGATAGTGTTCATCCACCCCGGCGGGTTCTACTCGATGTCGGGCCGCAGCGACCTCGCGGGGCCCCACTACTTACTCGACCGGGATATAGTTCTAATCACTATTAACTACAGAGTGGGATCCATGGGTGAGTATTACTACGCTATTTTATATAGACATGGACCCTGGGTCCTGAGTCTACTACACTCTCGCATCACTCTGGGATCGTAACGGCACACGATTTGCATTGCTAATTGCGTTACTTTTATTTCACTGTCCCCCGTAATAAAACAACGTTGCACATCGTTTTCCTCTATGATGCTACAGTGATGCAAATAAGGGAATGTAGCAGACGTGACCCCCTGGAGAGGCACATGGTTAGCTATTTTTTTATTATATAGGTCATTGCAATGTCATAAAATGACTTCTAAATTATAACTAAACCTATATTCTAAGATTTGGCACACAAAACAGAAAAATATCTAATTCAGGGTGGTTCATGACGAGTTCGTTGTATGTCCTGCACATTCGTAATATGGGGCTAAAATAAGATGTGTTTTTTATGTGCACACCTAGTAAATTCTACGGGTGGGTAAATTCTACGTTTGCTTCTATGATGACTCAAAAAAGTTACTAGACCCAACAAGTAAGAAGACTTGACAAGACTTTTATAGTGAAGAATTTTGTGTAGATACATTAGATCCTGCACTTTGCGACGAGTGTCAAGTCAGGTCATTTCTTAAGACGCTCTTCATAATGATTGAAGTAAGACATCTTTTTTGCACCCTCTCATATTGTCAGTTTGCACAGCGAGAAGACCAAACAGGACATCCATACTCCAAGATGCTCCTGACCATTATATTTGTAAGATTCCTACGAAATTTCATGACAGGTATCAATAATGTTACGGGGACAATATGTACGAGCCAACGTGATAGAACAATTTGTACAATGGGTATACAACTGCCTTGATTGAAGTTTAGTCACACGAAACTGTTCACACAGTCCTGTAGTCAATCATTTGCCACGATTTCGAAGGTAGTAGATAGGAATACGGAGCTAAGGGAAAGGACGCTGTTCAAGTACCTAGGTACACTTCTACGTGTTCTACCATGAGGAAATCTGCGTACCATAAATCGTATGCACCATGGATTCTTGCATGTTGAGATACGGGTTGTTATCAGTGATAACTACCTCCGTCTATATGTACCTATTTTTCATTTATAATATTCCATGGAAATAAGTATATCCCATGCTTATCTCATTATCTGTAATGTAAATACGTCAGCTACATTTCACTTATAATAAATCAGCTGGCATGTCGTAGGCGGCGACTATGGGATCTGGAGATTCAGATTTATACAGGCTATGAGCTAGCAACTTGTAACTGAAGGCTTTCTTGACATTCTTAACTCCTTATGCTAAATGTAGCCGAAGTGTCCTTGTGATCCTAAGGCTCTGTCCATCGGATTATAGACATGAGTGTAGGTATCTACTATATAAAAATAAGTCGGGTTTTCCTCCCTGACGCTATAACTCCAGAACGCACGAACCG